>JAVSBS010019907.1:0-13146 GCA_033124195.1 Coracias cyanogaster
GCAACTCCCTTGTTTTTACCCAAACTCGCACATTATCAAGAGGCCTGAGAAATAGTACATTCTGTAGTTTCCCACATAAAATAGAGTCTGCTAGACTGATAGATACTGCTCCAAAATAAGTGACTCCAGTGTTTCTTTCTTCAGATAGTTTGAGCAAGTTAATGTCAGCATTTCAGAATAGGAAGACTTACTCCATTGTTGCATATCTCAAATTCCTTATGCTATTTCACCACTTCCCATTTAAGAATACTGTCTGACATGAACAATCTGAAATGTTTTAGAATAAAAGTATTTCCTCAGAAAATCTGTTATGGCTATTTCTTACATTGCTCTGACTAGAACTGAATGAATTGCTAGAATTAATTTAATTAGAAAGAGTAAATAAATGCTCTGCATATGAGGGACAGAAATGGTACAGAAGGATTATCTGTGTCCATTTGGGTAAATATGAATAATCCTTTGTAATAGAGTTGTCTCTGATGCAAATACTTCTGTATTTCATATCTCTGTAGATATCTCTCTGTCTTTTTCATTCTTCCTCTCTGTTGAAAACAGTTCTCCGAATTAATGACTGTTTAGTAGCAGTAGAAGTCCAACTCATCGCAGTTTATATCTTATCAACCTGACATACAGTCCATAAAAGCTGTCCCTACCTTCTGATTTACTTACACAGAGCACCTATACAAGGCCTCTCTGATGCTGGAAGGGAAGTCAAAACATGCCTTTAATCCAATACTCCTCCATTTCTTTCTTGTCTCTAGAAAGAAGCCTGAGCTTCTTCCTACTCACAGAACCTCAGGCAAGGATCTACGCCACTGACATTTCCTGAGGGAACCTACCGGGCGTTGCTATGGCAGCAATGCCTGTGACGTTCAATTTAGTATTTATTCTGCCCTTAGGAATTTATCCATGAGTCAAATCTGCATCTCTGCTAAACACTAATTCTTGGCATCAGTGCTGATGCTTTGTCCATTTGGCTTCACCTCTCTTCAAGCAGCAGTCACAATATCTGTAGCATTAATCCGCTGTTTTTCACCATCATCTCTGTTATAACTACACTGTAATTTTAAACGACTGGAAAATTAACCCCATTCCATATATTCATAGGGAAGATCCTTTCCTGATCAGACTGCATTAGGGTATTCCTTATATTTTTTGTTTCACATAAGTAAAAAATGAAAATGTTAGAAATAGAATGGGAATTGAGTTAAGTTGAGTCTTAAATAAAATTAATAGTAGTAGTAAACTATAATGGAAGTAATGTCTCATGAGTCTTTATTCAGCACAGTATTAACTCATTTTAATTTTTCATTTTATCTTTACATCTTTATTATAACATTACATTTAAATGGTATTTTCGGTTGCAAACATCCCCCCAAAATGTCATATTATGTTTGTGAGATGTACACAAAAATTATGCTTAATTTACTAACTTTTGATAACCTTTGACTGAATAAATATCCTTCCCCTAGGAAGACTTTCAGAAGTCTTCAAGCCAGGCTTTGAGCCAGGACTCTGAACCTCTCAGAATATATGAAGTTAGTAACGCTCAATGTTTGTAGAAGTATCAGGAAGAACAACATTGGATTTGCCAAGTTCCAGTTAGAGTTTCCCTCAGGAACAATGAAAGTACTAGAAGTCTTCAAGGTAAATATATATGTTCAGTGAAGAACTTTCAATCTGACTTTGACAAGAAAACACTTTTAGAAATCTTAACAAAACAGTATGAAATCTGAAAATCTCTATGTTCTTAAACTTATATGAGAATTACACTGGGGGTTGTCACTGCAATATTTCATATGCAGACAATGTATTGCTAATTTCTTAATAGAATTTGAGGTTAAAAAATCTTTTCATTAAGATTAATTATCAGCAACTCATATTTTTTTGATCTGAGAGCTTTTTCTCTGATGTAAAAAAATATTCTAGGATGTAAATCACACTGTTTTAAGTTTTTAAAACTACAGGCAGACCAACGCTCGAGATTCTTAAGAGACAGAGTTTATTACTATTATCATATTAAGGAATTTTGTATAACTGTGGAATTTTTCCTATTTCTAGGTTCCAATTAGAAAATTTGTAATGGTAAGTAGCACTTTGTTATCTCCAGTGGTTTTCTTCAAAATAACCATTGTGTGATTAAAAGAAGACATTTTTGGCATATGATGCATATGTGTGGCAGTATCTCACAAGGCAAAGTAGTTCTGCTGGTACAGGAGCACAAGATGAGATCTCATTAGTGAAATAAGTGGTGAGTTAGCTGCAGTCTACTCATATGTGAAGAAACCAGGCAACTAAATGAAGATTAAATAGGGCATTTTGCATACATTTAGGAAGGAAAAGTATTCTGCATGTACAAGCCAAAAGAAGTAATTTGTTGGTTAAACAATGACCAGAGACATGAGTGTGTGAATGAACAGAATGCAGCATTCATATCTGAATGATTAAGAAAAGAATTCTTTGAAAGATTTGCTTTGGTTTTATGCACATGTTTTTAGGCCCATTGCTGAAAATGTACATTTGCATTTAAAAATTGATTAATGTTTTATCATCGAATGGTAAAATGATGGCCTCAAAGACATCAACGTCATGGTGCATGTTTGAAGTATATGTAGTAGCTCTGTCACATAAAGCAGCAAACAATTCAGATTTAAATTTTAAAGTAGGATGTTTATGGTAATTTTTTTCAGAAATAAGGGAGAAAGGAATTTTTTACATTTATATGCAAAAAGCAGATCTGACACAAATTCACAACAGCATCTCTTCTGGTCAGCTTTTCTCACTGTGCTCTTCAGTGAAAAGGATCCAAGGTGTGCTGAGTTCAGGCAGAATCTTCTATATGTGCATTTATGTTTTATAATAAACTTAGGCCTCTGGGGAGGTCTTAGAGCAAAGGAAAATTTTTAAGAAAATAAAATGTAAAAGCTTTTAAAGTAATTTTATTTCTCAAATCTCACTGTGAGGATAAGTGACTAAAAGTACCATGATGTTCAATTGCCAATTTCCTATTCCTGTGCAGTGTAAGATCTAGATAAAATGCATCACTGAAAAAAACAAACACCTATTTGATTAAAAGATAATGCATCATGAAAGGCAGGAAACAGCCTCCTGAAAGGGCTCTGCAATGCACACAAAGCACTTTTACTTATTTGAATTCAATTTGAAACTCAAGTATTGTAAAATCACCAAGCTACATTTTCCTTATGAGCATAATTTATGAAGTAGAATTTCTGGAACTACAGTCGTTTGCTTAGTTTCTATTTTCAGTAAGATAATCATGTTCATCACTCATTAGCAGCAGGAAAAAAAAAAAGAACTCTTCTTCCACAGCAGCTTATGAAGTATATTCAACTTAGATTTCCTACACATGACTGCCCCTTAGTTATTCCAAACACTTTCCATTAGTGTATAAAAGTGTTCATACTGAAATTTTCTCACTTTTGAGTAATTGAGTGCAATATCTTCTAATGCTATTAGAACCATAATGCAATAAAATATAAAAAGATGCTGTCACTAGCTGATTCAGTTACATTTGCCGTATCAAGTTTTAACCCCAGAGACTGTGAATGTGTAATACAATGGTCTCCAATTCTTATAAATTGGTCAGCATGATTCAGACCTAGCAGGAGCCTCATAGCCATCTAGCTGTAGCTTGAGATCTTTCTCCAGAGAGCAAACCAATTGTCAGAGTGCATCTTTATGTCAGAGTGAAGCAGCTGTAACTTACCATTTCAAAACATGCAGTTTTGAGATAACCATAGTAAATCTGCAGATAATTACATTATCTGAAACTCAGGATTACACTCCCTATAACCATACTGACATTGATGGGATCCAGGGGCAGAACTAAGCCCATGTGTACCTATCACTAGCTGCATTTTTGCAGAGCATCATTTGAGAGTGTTATGAAGATCCACAAAGTGGTAAGGACTGAAGAATCACTGTGACAGTCAGCAGCAACAACTTAAAGTTTGTGGTAACCTTCACTAATGGAAAGCTGTGGAAGAATGGCTATGGGAATAAGGACATGGTTGTGTGGAATTGCACGAGCAAAGCCGGGTAGTGTAGGATTTTTGTATGTAGCTTAGGTTAGAATGACTTAGCATAACTTAGAGGCCTCAAGGACACTCTGTCCTTGAGGCTTGTAAACAGGACATGGTTACATAAGATAAGGAAACTTGTAGGTGTGGTACTTAGTAAAATAGACTTAGCTGATAGGATAGAAGTTAGGCAACTGTTAGTTGTTTACGCTTGAATTATGCTAGTAAAGTAAATGCTGATTGGCTTAGGAAGTGTGATGTTAATAAGGACAATTATCATTGGTGTAAAGAATGTATAAAACAAGGTGTTTGCGGAACAATAAACGAGATTCCTGCTTAACTCACATTGAGTCATGGTCGGTCTCTCCTAATCCCGTCCCCACAGAAATCCTTTTTGCAATGACTGGAAGATCTTTTGTCAGTGGGAAGCTGGGTACCAAGTACTGAACCTTTCTTAGTTTCAGAGAAAGTGAAATACCTTTGAGAGCTACAGAAAAGCATAATTATTAGAGCAGATTTCTTTCTTTGTAGCACAAAGATTGACAAGTTAGAAGAGGATGTTACAGACCTGGCTTGCTCTGCTATTCCCAAAATAGCCTGAGCTCGTATGGTAAAATTCCTACTGTGGATAAAGCAACATGAACTTATATTTGTGCTTTACTATTTCTATGAAAGTGCAATATCTATCCACTAAGGCAACAGCCAGACTAGTATGACACAGAAGAATGTCACTGGTGTATAACAGCAGAGAATTGGTTTAGGAGTCTTATGTAATCTCCACAGTCCAGTTCTCAGTCTAAGAAATTAATAATAATAATAGTTAATTGTCATGGTTTAGACCCAGCTGGGAGCTAAGCATGATGTGGCTGCTCACTCACACCCCACCCCATTTCCCCCAGTGGGATGGGAAGAAGAATAGGTAGAAAAAGGCAAAGCTCCATGGGCTGGGATACGGAAAATTTAATAGAACAACACAAGAGGAGAAGAACCAATGTTAACAACAATAACAGTAATGAAATAATACATAGAGCAAGTGATACAGAACACACAGACTAGAGCCACACCAATAGCTCCTCACCAGAGACTGAGCACCCTGTCCAGTTTGCCCCTTGCCCTTACATAGTGGGCATGACATCAGTATGGTATTGAATACTCCACTGGTTGGCTCCATTGTCTATCCTGGCTGTGGCCCCCTCCCAGCTTCTGGTGAAAATTAACCATATCCTAGCCAAAACCAGGACATGAATAAAGATAGGAGCACCTCTTTAAAAAGGAGGTTATTGAAGCCTTTTGCAGCTAAACAGTGGGGGTGTTTCAAAGCCAGATAGGTTGGTCAGTCTAGCAGAAGGGTCTTTCCTCACTTTGTTGGCCTTGGGGTGGTGTTCAGGCTGGCATAGCCTTTTATATTAGTTTTAGAAATGTTAGCAACATAATTAAGTGTGAATGATTGTGTTTGTCTCTCCATTATTACCAACTATAGTTTTCTTAAAGGTTGTCACATAGGAGTCCTAATTAACCATGGTAAGAATTCCTTCCCATTGTCATGTACAGCCTAGTGATGCATTTCTATGCCATTGAATAATGCTTCTGTGAAGAATGAGTGAAATACTGAGCACACACGTTGCACAAGAGAGGTGAAATCTTCTGTCATTTCTTTTAGCCCTCAAAGTAAATTAAAACCTACAAACAGCTGGTGCACACCTGCTCCTGGTCTTGGTCCTACTTGCCTCATATGTACAGCTCAGGAGACTTTCACTTTTCTGTATTTGTTAGATGTTACTTTTCAGTATTTTTCTACAACAATTTTGGCTTCATGCTTTTGATCTTATACTTGGGATACATAAGGTTTTTAAAAACTGTTTGTTTACCAGCAAAAAACAAGAGGCTGAAGAGAAAAAAGATAAGAGATTTCAAATACTCTGTGTGCCTTATTTATATAAATTGGAAGTGTATTAATATTAGATGTATGAAATCTAGAGCTGCTGAGAAATTGATATTTCTCTCCCAGGAGGAATTCCAATATTTTGATGTTGGTTTTATCTTTGAATAAAAGAATAATCAAAATATTGTTATGGCTTTCAGAGCAAAATCTTTTAAAAAACCCCTTCATTATGAAACATTTATGGGAAAATATTTGATAAAAATTATATGGATGATCAGCATGCTGGTTTTATACAAAATATTTTAAGATTGCACATGAGAAATTAATTGGAGTAGTTATCACTCTGAGATTCTTTTTATTACTACCTTTTAGATCAAACTTTGTATTTCATTATTGTTCTTTAAATAAAACAAATTATATACATCTGAGGGTTTTGTGTTCTTCCGGAAGAAATCTGAGATTTAATATATAAAATAATCTACTGTATAAGTTGTGGGGGATTCCTCATATAGTTTGTATAAGATGATTTAATGACTTGAAATAGCATAAAACCTTCCAATCTCTAAATACAAGCTCCCCTAGCAAAAAAACCCATAAATTATTATGCTCACAATCCAGCTTTGACTGAAATCATATTGCACATAACCTTATTGCAATAAATCAATTAAAAATGCATGCTTTCATTTGCTCAATAAGTTCTGAGCAGCAAGTTGGACATTTCTTTATCTTGAAATTTATCATTCAGTAATTTCAAATGAACTTTATTCTTGCAAGAATATTGATAAATGACTGATAAGATGGTTATTCTGTGACACATGGACCATAAAAGTGGTTCATACATTGTTTGTTATTTACAGTAAAATATAAGTGAACAACCTAAATGGGGAAGGCACAGGAAGAAAGTCTTCTAAGTGTATATGATGAGATCAGAATAAAGTCATACATTGCACAAGGTCTTCATTAAATTCCAAAGCTGAAAAAAATGATCAGTGGCTAGCTGAAAAATTAAATGTTGGCATTTAGTACCACAGCCTGTATGTATGTTCCAAGTAACAAGCAATTAGTTCTAAAATACCCTTGTGAACAGGTTTTCTTTTTAGATTTAAGAAATGAGACATACAGCTCAATAGACCCAAGGTATTGCTATAGGTATATTTAACTTGTTTGCACATTATGAGCTCATAATACAAATAAATAAAATAATAGGTAATATTTAAAACAGAAGTTGAAGCACAAATGCCAAAATTTGTGTACTTGTCGGTTCAGACTGAGAGTCATTCATCTACAGTCTGGCATATTCCATGATTGATTTTCAGATGTTATGAGCTGTCATTCTCCTTGAGTAGAGACAAAGATCTATATTCTTCTTCCGGTGATCGAGTTAGATACTCAGACCTGGAAACTATTAAAGATCACACTTTAAATTATATCTGTCCAATAGCATATATAAACATATACTTAATATTGACTGATTAAAATATTTACCAATATCCTGAGACATTCTTGCTTAGATGTAGTCTTTGTGGTTTTATTTCAGACATTAACTTTATCCTTAATTAACTGAATTAAGTTGTCTTAAACAAATTGAACATAAACCAGTGGATTTAGCTATTATGTGTGAAGACAACAAAATGATGAAAAAGCCCAGAATATCATAAACTAGGAGTACACATCTGCCTTTCACATCAGAATGAAACTTTTTACTGTTTTTTTCTTTTTCTCTGTGTTGTCTCCAGCTGCACCATTTGTTTCATGCTGTTTTTATTCCAAAGAACTACCATGAATTATTACCAGGCACCTGAGAATTCATGGTGAGGTGTGTTTACAAGATGTCTTTTTATTCTTGTATAAAACCTCAACATTCATTGATAAGTTTGGGTCACTTTTAGTTTATCAGCTTTTCTGAATTAGAATTAGGAGCTTATTTCCTGTCTGCAAAACTAACAATAAAACTAAATACTATTAGTGCAGGTGTCAAGAGGGATTTTCAATCTTTTTTGGAGCTGTGTTTGCCTTGGATGTTCTATGACTGAGTTCAGAATCTCTGTATATGTGTAAATTCAGTACGTAACACTTGAGAGTTCAGTCAGCTTTTATGTCATTGCTTTCTCCCTCACTGGGAAGCCAACCTCTAAGGCTCGGAACACCTGCTGCCATGTAGCAGAATGACAATGCTGGTGTCAGTGTGTAACACTCATGCTGGAATTAGGGACAACTATATTCTCGTTTAGCATATGGCAGCATGTGTCCTCATCAGTCATTTAACTGCTAATATGTGACTACATCTGAATCTTAATGAGGGAGAGAGAGTGATGAGTGAAAGCCTGCCCTTGGATACATACAGTTCTCCAGAATCATCACATACAAGGTTAAACAAAGATCAGTTGAAATGAGTTGCTCCCAAAAGTCCACACTGCATACTTAGTATCAATTTTACAACTGGAAATCTTCTAACATTTCTAACTGCCAGTTTCTATGGATAATTCCTATAGGTTCTGTGAACAGAACATATTAGGTTCTGTGAACAAGGGACATATTTAAGTTACTGGTACCAATCATGACATTGCCCATAAAACATTGACTAGAAGATGTCCCATTTGAATGAACTGTGTATTGGAAAATAGACTAGATTTTACTTTAATAATGGAAATAGAATAGTGTTCGTTCTCTGTTCTTAAATCTGTATAGAAACTGGTAAAAGCATTCACTTCACTGATAACTGTTCCAAATTTATGAGAAAGAAGATGATGGAAAAATACAGAACATCAGCTTCAAATAGTTTGGCTGAGATGTTATGAGTGAAAATTAAATATGAGATAGTCATAAATTCAAATTGATTCAAGGTTATATAGCAACATTACTAGGCTCCTTACATTGCTTTTTTTTAACTTTCGAGACAGAACAGCATGCACAGTTTTGTGTACTTCTATAAATCTATGTGGTTGAAGTTGTTATGTAAAGATTTGCCATAATTTAATTCACTGTATCACAGTGGAGCTCATCTTTGTGTACTCTGCATGCTAGGTGTTAAATTGCAAGAAATGTGGAACTTACACAAAATTGCAAAAGAGCTGTAATCTCTACTTGACTACAATGATTTTTATATAATCAGGATACAAGGTTGAACAGATCTGATACAAGATCTACCACAGGTGTGGCAAGCTCTAGCCCTAAGAGAACAATCAGACTCCTCTTAAGATGGATAGCAAGCTTTCTATCATCATTAATAATTCTGGATTTGATCCTAAACTGTCTCCAACTATATCTGTTAAGGTCTATAGGAAACCTTTTTCTTAGAAAAAGCCACACTTGCACAGGTGATGTCTGGCAGTTTGGAAAATACAGTTCAACATGTATGTGAAAGATAAGCCCAGTGGAATTAAAAAAAAAATAAAATTAAAAATATATAACTTGTTGCAAAGCTGTTTTTCAGCTACTGCTTGATTGAGGAATATATCAAGTTATCTGCTTTCCTCTTGATCATGAGTACTATTCCTACAATGAATCAATTATTGCTCCTTCGTACCTACCCCATGATATTGCTACTCAAACTATTCTAATGTTTATGTTCTCGGGAAATGATTTTGCAGTAAAAATGAAGGACAGTAGAATAACTCTCAACTCCAGGGGATTCCTGTGACTATCCTGATATCTTAATGTGATCTTAGTACCATTTTCTGTTAGAAAATTATTTCCATTTTCCCAAAATAAACACTTTTTAATACAATTATAATTTTGACATTTCTAATGAGAATTCTGATATTTCAGAAGATTATTTCTCAAAGAAATAAACCTGAATATTGAGCAAAACCCAAGTAATCAGTCTGAATAGACTTCTAGCAGCAAAGATCTGTACAGAAAAGTTCACAGAAAGGCAGTACCTTGGGGAATGAAGTCCTCTGGCTTCAGCATTTTTCCAGTGACTCCTCAGTAGCACCAGTACACGATATGGAGTCTGATGCTGAATCATCAGGAAGCTGACCTGACTTAGTAATGACCCACCATTTTGTTTCTTATTTCCATTGTCCCTCAAACTCTTCTATCCAAGATAAATGAGAGGTACAATAGAGGCAACGACTGGTATTTATGGATGTAGAATGTAGGGAAGGGGAACTGCATGTGTTGAAACAAAAACCCGTAGTAAAAATGAGCAGGCTGAATTTTGCTTTTTTCTCTTTATTACATTGCTATTTACCTTCCATTCAAGAACATTTTAAAGCAAATAAGTCTTTCTTGTGTCAGTTCCACAGGACAAAGAATGCTTGCAACTACTAGCTGGAGCAAACTTGTTACAAGTAAAGATGACTGCTGGAGTCAAGGGTGCCTTTGTTTAATTTTGCACTGCTGCGCCCCATTGGCAAAGTGTAAGTTGAAGCTGTGAACAAAGCATGTTTTGGTAACTGTGTTTTGCATAGGAAAGCATTTTAATTTAGCCAAGTCTTTCAGTGCAGCCAGAGGAGGAAATTCTATCCTCACTTCCTCATTTCAGCCCTTACCTTTTGTTTACACAAGTGCCATCCATGCAGTAATGCAAAAAAATAAAAAAACCCCCAGCTCTGGGAACTGACGATTATTTATTTTGCCAGGTGAGTTGTAACTGCGATCAGTTCCCTGAGCAGCCACATGAACATTTATCCTGGCTGAAGTTAAAGCACGGTTTTGTTGGTATATGGAGGGCTTTCAGCAGCAACATTGGTTTACAACAGCTTTCGATGCTCAAGGAACCATGAATGCAATTCTCAAGGAAAGACCAGCAGCTTGCTTTAAAAATAGGTGGCAAATGGAGAAATAGCTACCTTAACTTGATGTTGGTCTCACTATATCTCTTGCATTTGTAAATCAATCATAGATAGCACAGTGCATGCATCACTAAGCCCCAAAGAAGATATAGGAGTGCATTCCCTCTGCAAAGCACTGAGCTTTGTGCAACTTCCATTAACACTGTGCTAAAAATATCGCCCAAAGCATGAATCCAGGATAAATACCAGATGTGGAGAATGAAGGATATGCTTTACTCTACCCTTTGTCTGGACATTTGCAGTTTCATTGCTCTTTCTCAGCTTATTTGTGTTAACCTGACTTTATGTCACACACAGCTTCTTTTCTTGCTTATCCGTTGATGCTCCCTCTTGGGCAGATTGTTCCTGTCTATGTTGTGAGAGCACACAGCCTGTGCAACATCAGGATATGGCTACAGTACTTGCATTTCCCAGTGACCGTGTTTGTTCCTTGAAATTGAGGATATATTAAGGGAATGGGAGCTATATAAGTTCATGTCTTAAGTTCATATGCTTGTATCAGGTACAGTGAAGACAGTGAAGACAAAACAGATTACCTATTTTCTTGGTCCTCACCCCCACTGAAGGGGTCTCAAAGATCTCCTGGTCCAACCTTTCTTGGCAAAAGCACAGTCTACAAAGTTTGGACCTGATGATCCTTGCAGTTAAAGAATACTAATTTGACGGAGCAAGGGATGAGTTTCAATGATATGTTTCCAGCTTCTCTCACCTCATTATACTCCTGCATGGGGAAAACACTAAAATTCTTTTTCTACTATTATTTATTTCAAAGAATAATATTCTTGCCTGAACTGAGACTTTGTATGACAAGTGTCAGTGCCATGTGAGTTCTTTATGCTTGAGCTATAAACCAAGGCAGGGAAAAAAAGGGTTTTCAGAATAGAAATGCTCACACTCCACATTAATTGTATCAGCATGAACAGTGGCACTACAGTAAAGCTTGTTTTAATTTGACTAAAAATGAATAGATTGCTGTGAATCAATTGCAATCTAATAAGGGTCTTATTGTAAAACCTACTGATATGATGGAATGGCATTGTTCTGAACCATGACTCCTGGGAAAGAGACTTCAAAAGAACTTAATGCTGACTTTTAGAAATCTTTGATCAGTGATACTAATGGAAATAAAGAAACACCTATGTCCCAATGTTTCCACTTTTCAATAAGCTGTTTCCAGATTATTATTAAAAGAGTATTCTGCTCCTTAAAGGTTTAGCCTGAGAGGGACTGAGCTGCTCCTAGGTAGAGCTTGGTGCTCTTGACTCTTACTATCTGTACGGAAAGCTGAGTGTACCTAGCAGTTCACAGGATCTGGCTCATGAGCACAGAAAAACATGCAAGTAGATTTTCTAAGGTGTCTAAGAGAGGTGTCTAAGACAGGAGTGATTCATTCCGGCCTTAAACAGTTGTTTTCAGGTGGACTGTAAAATCAGCCTATCTCTCTTCATTGTCCCAAACTGCAGCCTAAATAACTACATTTTGACTAAATGTCTAATCTTGCACATGGCTAAAATTAGGAGGGGATAAGAATCACAGTACATCATAGTGGAAATACTTTTACTCAGATTATTGGGAAGCTGAGCCCAAGACTGTTTCACAATTTCCATAGTAAAAGACCACATGTTGAAGGATAAGCAACATGTAAACAAACCTTGTCTGTGTGTTAATTCTCCCAGAAACAATCTACTATAAACTGTATAAACTCAAACCTGCTCATAAGAAATGTAAAACAATTTTATGTCCCCTTAAAAAAGGGAAAGAAAATCAAAACAGATAACATATCTCCTCAGTTTCTGAGGAGTTCTTCTATTATACCAGAGGCTTTTTACTAATGCTGTTGCTGCTAGTTAAGAGTCCAAACTTTCAGCTTCATGACTAGAAAAACCAACTCTATTTTCCTAGTACTTTTAGACACGTATGTAGTCATTTTGACAGCTTTTCTATGTTGCTAATTGTATAGATGCTGAAAGTTTTGTAAATGGCTGTTTGAATAAGCGTTTGTGCCAAAAAAAGCTGTATTTGTCATTTGCTATTTTGAAATAAAGAAATTAAAATTGAAAACAAATTGACTTGTTTAAAGTATCAGGAATATCCACAGGCTTAATTAATAACGATGGCAGCATTAGAAAGCATTTTGACTTCTACTTGAAGATGTTAACCAATCTTTAACTGGCAGAGTTCAGGCAAAGAACTATGTGAATTATCTGATTCTTTTCCATCTGTTCTTAGATTTCTTCTGCTTCCTTTGAAGGAGCCAGTACTGACAACTGTCAGATGAAAAGACTGGACGGTATATGCAAGATAGTTTATTCTAGGATGGCAGATTCTAGGATCCTAGAGGCTTTTTCTTCTTTGCAGATCTCATATATTTCTTTTCTTTTATTTTTATTTTTTTTTTTTTTTTTGCAAGCTTAAGTAACATGGT
>JAVSBS010019907.1:13246-35209 GCA_033124195.1 Coracias cyanogaster
CCCATTTAGATTTTTAAGTAGCATATCCTGTTTTTGCATTCACTTGTTAAACATATTTATTGAACAGGCATAAAATATTGCATATTTAGAAATTTCAGATGCCTGTTCCATTTTGCTCAATTTACGGACGAATTTCTTCAATTTAGACAGATGAGGTTCTGTTACTTTAGAAACACCTGAGCAAAGGTGTCCAATTGACTTTGGGGGAGCAAAGGGAGAAGTCCAGTCTGAGGTAGTCATGGAACAAGATGAGATCACCTAAATAGCAAAAGATACAGTTTTATAAAATCTCAAAGGGCTTTTACAGAAATGAAAATTTGTACCTTAAAAATATGTTCATAGGAGAAAAACTGTATATTTAGGATTTTTTTTTTTTTTTTTTTTTTGCCAAGCTTCAGTCACATGGTCAAGGAGAAGAAGTAACTCTGTGTGATTTAGCTGACCAAATATGTCAGAAATAATAAAAAATGGCTAGTCCTACAGTAAATCGTCAAAGAAAAGGAAAGAGCAGAAGGGAAATTAAATACCCAGACTAGCTGGCAAACACTTATTGATAGCAAATGCACTTGTGGAATTAGGAACGGCTCATGAATGATTCATAAACAGAATGGTGATAGATTTTGCAGCAAACAGAATCAGCAGCAAATGATTTGAAAAACCTTGAAAATACAATGTGTTATATTATCAGATTAATCACCTGACTGAGGCTTTACGGTTTCAATTAGTAAATCACTAAATTCAAACAATCACATCTATCTCAATTGCCTTGACCTAATTGTAGCTTTATTATCTACACAGTGAGACAGGATACTAAGGAACAGGAGTTTCTTATCTTCCAATTGGCTTCAGAAATATTCTGTTGTTTCTTTTCTGACTAACCCTAATCAGATCCAGAAGAATGAAAGGTGTATGAAAATGTGATCAAATTTAAATTCATTTACAACTTAGATGACTGAAGATAGGACTATGCTTTATTTTCAATTAACAAGCTTGCTTACAGCCTATTGATAACCTCCTTCAATGATAAATTAAAGGACTGACAGTCTAAGACACCTTTATCTTAAAAGTTTATATAGACAGTCACTAAAAAATACATGCAGGTTCCAGCCTTCACAAGGAGAAATATCCATTCTATCACATGCTCCTTCATACACTGAAGTATGTTAAAATTTTCTTCCTCATATTTCTTAATTAGTAATCACTAAAGCAGAGGGACATTAGGTTAAATTGACATCACTAGCTGCCTTCAGTATATATACCAGGAGAGGCTTACCCTGTGTTTCATTTTAAAGTAAATTTTGTGGGCAACTGAAAGCACAATACGAAGATTGGCGGATGTGCTCTTCTCTGCATCTAGGGAAGGCAACCAACACAGCTGTGCTCATAGAGGACCATTCTAGGCTGTGCAGCCTCTGGAAATGCCATATCAACACTGCATGAAGTAACTTTCTCACTGTTTCCATTAATTCTCCAGTCATGTTGAGAAGAAAAGAAAAATCCCTTTGTAGCTGATCTCCTTTCCACTTATATCCAAGGGCTTAGGGGATGACTTACTTATCTGAGATGTGTAAGATGTTGATAAGATGGATATTATCCTGCTGACAAAGAGCAAGAGTTTAAGTCCAGGATTCTCAGCTTTGAGAAAAATGTCTGAACATGTCATTATGGAATTTTAAGGGATGGGGTTACCTCAGCCCTTACTGTAAAAGCTGCTGTTCTGCTTTGGATACAATACATAAATATTCATTGGATAAGAATGAGTAAGAATAATTCTTTGGCCTGCTGGTTCAATAGGATAAAATTATAATTTCTAATGCAAAAATTATACTATTTTACATAGAAAGACTAACTTTAGACGAACAGGAGAGATATTGAGAAATATGCATTCCAGTAAATGTAGTGGCTCAAAATTTAGGATATCATCATTACTTTAAGGAAGGAAAATAATGCAGCATTATTGTTGTGTTAAAAGGCAAGGTAGTTTGGCAGAAAATAAACCCCCTTGCGTTCCAGCTTGTCCTCAGATATCAGAGGGGATGGGAGTGGCTGAGCTTAGATTCTGTGATACTCAATTCAGCACTATAAGTCTGGTTGCGCTCAATATGTCGAACTCTCATGATTATGGATACACAAACAGCGCACTGCACGTTCAGCCTAGTCACGCTCTTTGAACTCACATGGCCATAAGAGTTCAGTTGCATTCAATGAGAAACTTTCATGGCTAGCTTAATGAATAGTGCAGTTTATTGAAGCAGCAACAATAATAATACAAGTTCTTATGGCTTGCCAGTGATAAATACACTGTCTGCAAACCATGTGCAAATATCAAGAATATGAATAATATAGCCAACCACAAACGTGCAAAATAGGAAGCAAGTCTATAGAGATTTCTAAGTTTTCTCAGGGAAGCACTTGGTATGACTAAGTGTTTGAATCTCACCCAAAGGCGTCCCTATGAGGGGGGAAGAGAGACTCAGCCTAATGACCGATGTCAGAAGTCACAGGTGGTTTGCAACGGTATCTTCCCTAACGTCACCCCTCTTTTATGCCATTTTTATATTATTTTCTGTTTTCAAGGTGGAGTTTGAGCGATTCTAGTCACACATAGTTTTGTTATGACTGGCGTAAAATTTTCTTGCTTTGCTTTTAAAGGTATAGACTAGAAAAACCTAGGGCGCAAGCTCAGTGAGGGGTCGTCATACCTTGGAGGTGGGTGGCTTTTGGGATGGAGGTGTGTTCTGGTATTATAATTACATTATAATGAGAAAAGTTCACACAAAGGCCACCAGTTCATCAAAAGATGACAGACTGTTGGCTCAGGATAGCAAATGTACAGCTTATAAGTTTTGTAGTATCATTAAGTTCCCATCTCTGCAGGGTTATCACAGAGGCTGGCCGCGGTATCTTCACTCCACTCCACCTTCCGTGCTGTTTCCAAGGTTGCAGGTTATGTTGCTTAGGGAACCACCGTGGAAGGGATTCCTTGCATACCAACTGCACTCTGCCCTGGAGGCCTCCTTGACATTATAACTTTCCTTAATGTGCAAATAATGCTGTACCTTTTAAATAAGTTTAATTTCCAAGTCACCCCCATGATTATCCTCACCCAAACCAGGCACAGAGGTACTGAAAATACTGGATCAATTGACTTACGGGGAAAACACGAGTGTCTCCTTTTTTGCATCTGTAGTTAAGAGGCATAAAACGTGTCCAGGGGCTCAGCCCCTGCAGAAATCACTGCAGGAGCAAGTGGCTTTTTTGTGGGTCCCGTTGGTGCTTACAAGTAAGGTAGAATGAGAGCTTTTCAGTGTCATTATGGCTTAAGAACATCTAGACTCTCTCAAATGCTGAAATGTAGACCCTATGGGATTTTACAAACTGAACCACAGGTACCAAGGAATTTACTGCACTAAGCAATAGCTGAACAGGGATAATACATATTCCAATTGAGATCCTTTCAGGTGCCCAAAGGGTAGTTGAATGGCTGACTTACTCCATTAATCAAATGCTAAGTCTTGAGAACATTCTGAAAATCAGAATATAACCACCTATTTTTACTCTTTGCTTTGTAATCCAGGACTATATATTGTAGACCAATTCAATATTACAGGATTAATTCACCCTATATTTTATGTAATGCTGTTGTCTTTCCATAGCATCTTTCTTTTGCATAGAAGTTATATGTATTTTTTAAACCTGTCATTATTCATCTCTATCATACTTTTGAGAAATTTAAAACAGAAGATTATAGAAAACAGTAGAAGGACCAATGATCTTACAAACAAAGCAGAGTTTTATGTTTTAGACTAATTATTGCTTTGGACATGTCTCTTCCTCAGCACCTTGTTATGAATTAAAGAAATACCTGATATCATACTGACCTCTCTATACTGAAAAAGAAGACTGGAGAGAAAACTTATTCCATACTATGTGTATTGTTCATCAATCTAGCACTTTGGGATGTCACTGAGATGACTGTATCATTGCATATTTGGTATTATCCCCTCGAGGGTTTTGTTTTATTTGATAGATATCATGTTTGTTTACTGTGGCACTTGTTACACCTTCAGCAAGAATTAAGAGCCTTGCTTTGAATTTAAGAACAAGCAAGTGAACACTAGTGAAACTATTTCTGTGTAAGTCAATGTGATTTTCTGTAAAGAGCAGAGGTGGGACTCCAAGGACTCACATTAAAAATTATAAGCAGATCTTGCAAGTAAGTGGAGAAGACTTGTTTTGTGCTTGGTGAGGGCTACCTAGAACAAAGAATGAAGATGAGATTAGGAGATACAGGCAAATGAGCAGGTGTGGCTGGAAATCACAACAAAGCAAAAAAAGGCTTGGAGAGTAATGGGATGTTTAACCAAAAGGGATGAAGATAAGGTGTTTTAACGATCGGTCTGCTTGCAGCCCACATATAGTGCCAAGACTATATTAAATCCTTACCAGTGGCATTCAAGGGTTGATGTAGTATACCACCATTAAGGAATTTTCTGAATGGTCACCCAAATCTCAAAAATGCATGAGTCTCTCCTCTATTCTACAAGCCAGAAATCACCTGAACATGACAGAGCCTGACCTTGACACTTGAATCTAACTTTCCAGCTCCCAAGTAATCCTATATTTAAGGGTATGTTCAGGTTGGTCTCTTTTAGGGACCTCTTTCATATTCATGGTAAGAATTTTAACAAATGTATTACTGAGCATATGTAAAAGCCCATGGGAGCAAAAAAGATTTTGTTATAAATATGAATACCATTAAAGTTAAGCACATACTAACATTTTGCTGAATAAAGATCGATTTAACTGTTGCTTTAATATTTCCCCAAGTCAGTGGTTTGGTTTGGTCCATTACAGTGTAAAGCCATCTGTGAGTTTTATATATAAGTCTGAAATTTGGGAATCTTTGGAACAGAAGAGGTATCTGTTGTGGTTTTTAAGATTCAATGTGAAAACCTTAGAATAATGTTGTTAACATTGTCTGCAAAATAACTGCAGTAGCTATATATTCTATATAGTCCAGATGGATAAAATCTCCAAGGGACATTTGTTTTTATGGCCTCTAGCTTATTATTTTAATGCCTAACTTTTATGAGGCAAACTCATTATTTTTAGCAGTCTTTTACTGTCTCTTAAATGCGGTGAAAGGCAAAAGAGCACCACAAATCTGTTATATTTAAAGCTACTGAACTAAATTTCATCAATTGCCATAGACCTTGTGCATTCTTAAACAAAAATAAGGGTAACTGTCTCATGACCAAAGCTTTTTCTCTCTCTGAATAAACCCCACACATCATATTCAAGGATTTATCTGTATTATTGACTCAGTGGTGTTCAGTGATAACTTTCCATCAGGCTGTGTTAAAATCAGTGTGATCTGGCTCAGAGTTCAGCTCAATACATGCAACATATAATAAGTAGTCTGTGTTTTAAAGTTGTTAAAAAAGTCTGAAGAAGGACACAGAACCATAAGATCAAGAACAAGATGTGACCTCAGCAGGTCACCAATTTCCTTTACTAATCCCAGACAGATTCAGCTTTATCTAAATAATGTTTGACAGCCATTTGTCTAACCTGTATTTAATACAGCCCGGTGATGCAGAATCCTCAGCTTGACAGTTGTGTTTTAGCACTCAACTCTCTTGCCACTCAGTGTTTTCTTAATGTGTAGGTTAAATCTCCCTTGTGGCAACTTAAATGCATTACTTACTCTCCTACAGAATACAGTAATGCTTTCCTCTCTTTGTAAACCTTTTGATGACATCAGCTGTCATCTGAAGTCCATACTCATTTCTTCCCTTCCTCTTCTGTCAGCTAAATAAAGCCAGTACTTTTCATCTTTCTTCACAGGTTTTGTTGTAAAAGTCTTAGTGTTTCTTGCTCTTTCCTGGGCTTTCTTCAGTTGATCCAGCTATAATGTTGTGCCCAAATCTGATGTAGTACTCCAGCTGAGCCACGCCAATGCTACAGAGACTTCAGGTATCTTACAGCATGCCTGCACATAACTCCTGATACCTTATGGCCCTGTGGACGTAGGTTCCATTTTTGCTCCATTAATTCTCAGATCATCTTCTGTAGAACCATTTCTATTATTCTGTCCTCCGCTGTCTTGTAGCTGTGTGTCACTTTGTATTTAATGCCATTGAATTACTTATTATTTTACTGATTTCATCACATCATTTCAAATTTCATTCCTGCCCTCTAAAGTGCTTGCCATGCCTCCCAGCTTGTTATCGTCTTCAAATTAGAAGTGTTTTCTATTCTGTCATCTAAATCATTAATAATGAATCTAATGGCTAGAGTACAAGATTGATTTAGAGTGGCAGAGTTCTGTTAATGGCAAACTTGAACAAGTTTTTCATGGGTCCAGTTTGCTTTTAGAATGATTCACCCATTCCACTTTTTTATCTTTTTATTTATTTGTGGAGTAGCAATGTTCACTGTTCCAAGAACTGGCATGTCCTGAGAAGTCTCGTGTCACCCTGCAGACATAAAGAAGGAAACGGTTTGAGCTGACTAGACCATAAAAGATTGCTATTCCTAATGAATGTGGAACAGACCTTGGAGGTTCAGCAGGGTCAACATTGTGGGAGGAAACAGATGGTACTTAACACGAGCGATTTGGTTTCTCAGCTCCGTTAATATTAGAAAGATATATGAAACATTTTTTAATTAATTCTTTTGTGGTTTAACCAATCCACAGTTACACTGTCTACTTACACGTGCTGCTCAAACAATATTATGTCTTAATGCTCTTAAAATATATTTGTAATTCTTTCACATTTTCTCTTTTACATCTTGATAGTGCAATCATAATCACAGATGTAACCCTATAGGATTTCTTGGATAACTGAAAGGATTTTTTCCTTTAGTAAATAATGTAGGTAATTTCACTAAAATGTAGTTTAAAACAAGTTCATAACACTTTTTGCTGAATAATATGAAGGGGGTAGGTTTTTTTAATGTGTGCTCATGGAATCTAGAACAATTCTTTTCATGTTGACCAAAACTTTGTCCCAAAAGAATCTCAGTTTCAGTTTGCCAAAAATTTAAAAATATATGCTTTGTGAGATTTTTATCTTTCTGGCCAAATAAAATGTCTTATGTTTGCATCCTATAAAAATGTTCCTGCAGGTGTGTAATAATAATAAAACCCAACAAACTGTAATCATATTTTATTTGCTATAGGGAAAGATAGTTCACTTTTTTTTTTACTATTTTATTATTCTTTGTACCAATATATTGCAAGACTACAAGTATTTTATATTCTTACAGAAATTATGCAAACCAGGACATTTACATCCTTCTAGATTATCTAGAATATAATAACATCAATGAAAAACAGTGGAAAAATGTATAAATATATGTTTCTGGAAAGCTGTACAACAGTAATGATTCAGTTAAAGTTTTATTCCAACCATAATAGCCAGTTTGGTACTGAGTACAACTGAAGCTGTATCAGCAATTTGTTGCGAAACAGTGTTAAATGTGAAAGCAAAGCAATATGAACCTAATAAATCCTGTTAGGGAAATTTCTGTTTGGGTGGCAAAAAAGGTTTTGATAAATTTTCTTTATAATTCTAAACATATTATCTAGTTTTACATCATTGCAGTCCAATACAATTAGATCTTGAGTAACGTGTAACTGATTCTATTTGAAGAGCAAACAAAACCAAATTGTGACTCTGCAGATCAGAATATTGATTTCAGGTGGAAAAATAGATTAGAGACACAGATTGCTTTAAAAGACCATGCTGACACTACACCTTTCTTAAACTTTGCAGCATGCTAGGGAGTATAAACCTGTGTTTTAGGGTTATACTATATAACTACTGAGACATGACCAATATGTGATGCTGGGTTTCTGTTAAGTATGGGAATGTACAAAGGTGTCCATAAACCAGACAGCCTACAGCTTATGTAGATACCAGAAAATTCAGAGCAAAAGGGTCAGCTTCTTTGTTGCTTGATGTCAGCACTGTGCTCACTCTTTGCTGAGGACAGCACTGTGCAAAATGCTACTATTTATTCCATAGCAGTTCTAAGCCAGTTAATCCTTAATCTCTGGGTTGATGATTTTTGTCATAAATTCTCAAAACCAGGAATAAATGTCAGAATATTTTTATATTTGCATTCTTGTGAAAATGTTTTCTCTGCATACTCATCCTAGATTTTTACATTAAATGTGCCTTGAGCATTCAGAGACACATTCAGACTGAATTCACTTGACAGCTGAATCATAAATGAAAGAGTATCTTGATGTTTCACTAGATAAACAAGTTGATGGGCTTTTGCTGAACACTATCAGCTTAATTCAGTATACCAACTCACCTCTGTGAACCATGCTGTGCAAGTCCTTAATAAGAAAATATAACAGGGAAAAGGGAGGATTCTTTTAGATGGAGTTTGTAGGTTCATGTTCAAATATTACTGAATGAAGTGCAACTAATCAATAACATGAATATATTAAAGAACATCTGTGACCGTATTTGGTTAACTATATCACTCACTGCTATGATGCACTGTGGATTTGTAAGACTGTTAAGGAAGAGGTTAAAGATGCAATAGGATTTTATTTCAGGAAGAGATAAAAGAAAGAAATACAATGGAAATTTAATTAAGTGAACAGGATGATGTATTTTAAAAACAGTTTTGGCAAAGTGTGGAGGAATGGGAAATGAACTTATGTAAGCACAAAATTGATGGACCTACTCTGAGATTATATTAAGAAAGTGTCCTTTGGAGACATGTTTAGTTCTTTAGGGAAAGAAAAAGGCAATTAGAAAATATTTGAAGATGCAGAGTGGGGTAGCCCTGGTGATCATTTGGACTCACCGAGAAATCTCAAAGATGAGCTTTGTGTAAAGTATAAAAGATTAGTCATCATCAATAGTTATTTAACTGTAAGATTGGAAGGCTTTAGAAGAGATGAAATGCTTCAAAGAACTAAGTGAAATGTGACTTGGTTAGGTATAGGCAGCCTTTTAGTAAATGTTTAATGAATCCATCATATTAAATGATTAATATTTTCACAAACATGGTTCTTTAATCTATTTGATGAAAGCACTGAGGAATCTAATATCTAGGACTCGAAGCTAGCAAAACTGAAATAAAGAAACTCAAATAAAGAGAACATATGAAAGTGGATATAATTAATTACTGGAAATGCATTTGCATTTCCATTATTAGCTCCCTCTAGTACATACTGCCTTCCATCAGCTTTACTTGTCATTCTAGAGGAAGGCTACTATTCATCAACTAATCTGAGGGTCCAAAGATTCTTTATAAAACAAGAAAAAATGAAGATGTCCTGGTGTTTATTCTTGGTCCTCTTGTCTTAAAAAGCTAGGACCTACACAATGTATTCTGAAAGATCATCTGTGCTTGCACAATAAATATGACATAATAAACACCTTCAGTTGCTCACATTTCTCCTGGCTGTTTGAATATCTGATATTGGATGTTCAGAGCTTGCAGATTCTGGAAATTCTGAACACACACAAAAAATCTTCCCAGTCAAAATAACTATATCTAGTTTTAAGGTAAGCTTCTATAAAGCAGTTTATAGAAAGATCATCTATTTTAATTTAATTTAATTATTTATTTAGGTAAACCAGAGTCACTGATCTCAAAAACTACAGATTTCCAAAGATGATCATAATTAAGCCAAGTTCACTCAACTGATGCTTGTTGCTGTTCCATTGTCCTAGCACTTAATACAACACTCAGCCTTAATTAATGATGTGCAGCTGAAATGTTCAAAACTCCCACATACCACAGATCTAAGTATTAAATCATTTTATACATCTTTGTTAAATTAACAAACTGTAAATATGTTCTGTCATAAAAAGGTGTCTGCCAATAAGACATTCCCAATGTATGGCAATAGACTGTAGTTGAAAAGTAAAAAAAAAATTGTAGAAAGTATTTAAGTAACCATGATGAACTTTCCCATCTTTTAACTGGTTTTGAAGTCAAGCTTTACACGTGTACTGGCTTTGGCTGTTATAGAGTTCATTTTCTTCATAGTAGCTTGTACGGTGCTGTTTCAGTGTTGTGACTAAAACAGGGTTGATAACACACTCATGTTTTAGTTGTTTCAGAACAGTGCTTAAACAGAGTCAAGGCCTTTTCTTTCTCACATCACCCCACCAGCGAGTAGGGTGGGGGTACACAAGAAGTAGGGAGGAGACACAACTGGGACAGCTGACCCAACTGAACAAAGGGATATCCCAGACCATGTGATACCATGCACAGCAATACAAGCTGGAGGAAGAAGGAGGAAGAGGGCGTGTTTGGGGTTATGGTGGTTGTCTTTCCAAGTAACAGTTATGCGTGATGAAGCCCTGCTTTCCTGAAATGGCTAAACGTCTGTCTGCCAATGGGAAATACAGCATTAGTTCCTTATTTTGCCTTGCTTGCATATGCAACTTTTGCTTTACCTATTAAACTGCTTTTATCTCAGCCCACAAGGTTTCTTACTTTTGCATTTCCAATTCACTTCCCCAGCCCATTGTAGGGGAGTGAGCGAGTGGCTATGTGGGGCCTAGCTGCCTATTGGGGTTAACCCACAATAACATGTCCCTAGGGGCTCTCTAAAACACAGTTTCTTTATCTGCTTATGTTAAAAAGATTAAAGAAAGACAGTAATCTAACCATTTATCTTTCTGTTGACTGTACAGTTAGAACACTATAGATGGCAAAATTCAATGTCAATAAATATATATAAGCACTTGACCTTGCATTATACCATATTAAAAAAAATAAACATACTTAATTGTATAGTATTTCATCCTCTTGCCTTTCCAACCAATACTCATTAAAATACTCATGCATATAGATTCTTAAAGGTGCATTTCTAAACTTCAGGATATTTTAGAATGATGCTGTATGTCCTGCTGGACAAAAATTCTTCTCTAGTGGAGCTCCAGAGATTAATCTTTCCCATTCACCTGGACCTGCAAAATCACATTCAACATGAAAGCTGAATTTATTTTCCATTTATCTTTCATTTTTAAGTCAACCAAAATGTCAGACCAATATACAGAGAAAAAAATCTTGACATAGGCCTAGTACAAAAATTCTTACTCACAAACCTTTTATTTGAAGACATGATCCAGAGTTTAGATACAAAGGCTTATCTTCAGGTCAAGTCCAAAGAGCACATAATTTCAATTGAAAATGTGGATTCAAAAATGCTGCTCAGCCTCACCTGCATGCTAAGTATTTTACAGCAGCCTGTGAGATGATCAAATTATTTTCAGCTGCTGTTTTTCTTGTGAAAGGAAGTAAAGAGAGGCATCCTTTTTTCATAATGGTGGATGATACAGGGGAGCTTTTTACTGCTTTTTTTTTTTTTTTTTTCAGGGACCATCACACCAGCTGCTCAAAGTGTTCAGACATATCTGAAGGTCCTCCTCACAGCCCTTCCTGCATTGCATTTTTCTAGTTTCTGGGATGAAGTTTGCTGTATTGAGGCAGGTAATGCCTGACAACCTCAAGGCTCTCAGCAAGGCTCTTCCTGCTATTCTTCATGTTCCCAAAAATTCATACTACACGCAAAGAAAGGAAAGCTGCAGATCACAGTACTTCGCAGTCAAAAACTTGCAGTTAGTAACATGAATTGGTTTCCAAAGCTACGGAAGGGTCATACAGGAACACAGCAGAGATGTCCACACAGGCTGTTGCCTATTCCCAACTACTAGCATCACAGCACTGAAAGATGTTTTATTCAAAATGATCTATTAGAAACTTGGAACCAGCTACATGGTGAGAGATGTGGCTACAGTTGTTATATGTCAGTTTACATTCAATCTCTTCAAAGACTTTAACTTTAAAATACATTTTTCTTGCTTAAAAAAGCCTTTTATTCTTTAAGCTAGCTCATTTCCAAAGTGAGGAAGATAAAACAAACCAAAGTTAACCCTAAACTGCAGGAAGACTATTCACATGGAGAGGTATTTCCTGGTGCAGGAAATCTCTGTGATCCATAATTTTGGTGATGTTCTTATACAAACTATTTTTCACCTGCTCTTGGTCGGTGTTGTAATTCCTTGGAGCTTTTTCAACTGTGGATGTTGCACAGAACTTCTAAAATTAAGACAGCCTCAGAGTCAATTGTTGGAAGCCAGTTCAAAGAGTAGCATGTAGGGTGACATTCCCTGTGTTACATCTCATTTAATGAATGTCTGCAAATGCAGTCAGAAAGACCTTTTAAATTAAATTTCATAATTGGGCTTAGAACCCAAAATCAACTTACCTCCACAGAAATCAACAATTCTGTAATCACAGTAGTACAGAGCCTGGGAGTGGGTGAAAATGTGTAGGCGGAAACAGAACGTAATTTTATTCTGCATTCTTGGTGCTGGTAATGTCATAAACATCCTGCCATTCTGATATTATTGTGTTAATGTTAAAATATTTGGTTGATGCAAATAGATGTCGAGAGGTAATATTCTTTATATGGCATTGCCCAGAGCAAAGTAAGAACACCATGACAACAAGCAGCCTGCAAGCTGTCATGTTATTTGTGTTCAGCTTGCAGAACTGCTTATAAAAAGCTATCAGCAGACAGGCATCCTGACCATCAATGGTAATTGAGAGAGAAAGAATAGAAGAATAGCAAATGGTGAACACAGAAAAAAAAAACCAAAACTACAATAATACACCTTAGGAACAATACTTTTGCGTACACTTTGAGTTTTATTAAATGGCAGTCATTTATTAAAAAATATAACTTCTCAAATAAAATCCTTGAGTACAATCACTTTAGCCATCAGACATCACCATGCGCCCTATAGAGAACTTTACTAATCAAAGGTGACAAGACACAAAAAACCCTTCTAACATTCTACTGAACAAAACTATCAAGCACTCATAAAATTGACAAAGATGACTACAAGGATATGAAGAAATTTCTTTTAAAAGTATATACATTACATAGAAAAATATATCAAAACACCAACAGAGCATGTGAACAGTAACACAGCATTTAAGAATATTGTCCATGGTGCTGTCAGTATCCGTATAGATATACCTCTTAAGATGAAGCATCACAGCAGTTATTAATCTATATTTATCATTCTGAAATTATCTTTCATTGTTTAGGTTTTTGGACTAGCTTACTATTGTTTTGCCACATACAGAACTACTAAATGACTAAGAAAGAATGTGCTTTTTTGTATTAGTGAATGTGATCACACAGGTCACTGCCCTGAAAAACTCAGTTCTCTGAAACAAACAGAAAGCAAGAGACCACATATTACACAGCTGGCTTAGTTTCAATAGGCCTGTTTGTGAGAGTAAAGTAAGTGCAATTTAATGCTTTAACTATTATTGTTTCATTTGGAATTTAAAGTATGTGAAATTGTAGCTAGGTGTTTTAAAATCTGAATTTTAACACAAAACAGTCCACCAACTCACTACAATTTTATGTTGTCCTCCAACGAATAGACTTTTCTAGATACAGCAAAAATTTTAAAAAAGATTATACAAAGCTAGAAAGACCTAGGACAGCTAGCTGTCCCAGGTTTTTCTGTATCCCTTGACACCTATCATCGGCATATGTCAGGAAATACAGAGATTCACTACTACTACTGAAGATGCAAAGCAGTGTTTTAGTACTTATTCACCAGTGGAAAAATTAAATTTGTCAGGAAGATTGAAGAGCAAAATTAACATACGTTGCTGGAGAAGGCTGATTTTTTTCCATGTCACATATTCAGCAAAACTGATTTCCATGAATGACACATGGGATGTAATAAACTACTTTTACAGTATACCGCACCACTTTTTTAATACCAGGGACCTGAAAACATAAGCTAGTATTTGACTTCATTAATAATGTACCCTACTAAAAGTATGAACAATTCTGCTGACAGGCCATCTGTTTGCTGTCAGCCAGGAATTGATAGCATGGCCCTCAACTGCATCACCTGCATAGGAACTTCTTGAAGAATTCAGTGAGCAATCCCTAGAAAGTAAACTGCTTAATTGTGCTTGTCTTAGCTGCCACCGTAAGAAATTAAAATCTCCATTTTTCTCTAGGTGTTAAAAGAACAAAAAAAAACCCCAAATGAACAAACAAAAAAAGCACTGATACATTATTCATGCCAGGGAAAGAGGCAGTGATGGAGAAAGTAAATAAACAGACCATCAAGGGTAAATTTCCTAGTTTTGGACCTAATAAATATACTTCAGAAGTTCATAGCACTGCTTCTCAGTAGTTTTCCAAAATACAAACTGCAGATCATCTTGGGAAACACTGCTTTGAATGCATGGGGCTATTGATGTAATTACAATTCACTGAGGAAAGGCAAAATTTTATTCCTTCAGTACATAGTTTGTGTCATGTGTGAGTTTAGATGAGGGTTAACAGAAGCTAATGACCCAATTTGCTTTGATGTCAAGGAATTTAAGAAAATGAAGCTTAAGTATGTTCAGAGGAAGAAACTAAATCTACATGGCATGGTTTTGGATAAGTGCTCTAAACTGAAGGTGACCACATAACGTGCTCCTGCCATGAGATTAGTGCCTAAGTCTAGAAAGAAGACAAAGCCTCTCCTTACAGAAGGACGTTCCACCTGTGGAACCCTACAGGTGATGAGTTTCTAAGACTCTGATTAACTTTTCACAATAGAGAAGAGTAGCAGCATTTCCTTGATTGTACAGGTACTAACCGCACCTAACACTGGGAATTAGATTCCACTCTAAGACCTAGATAGCTCACGTCAGGTGTGAGAGCACCCATGTCCCTGTTTGGATTTGGCAGTGACGAGTTGCACAGTGCCTATAACAGAACAGAGGCCAGAAATGGGGATTTAATCATCCTGGGCAAGAAAACTAAGCACCAAGTCATTACATTGCAGTGCTGAACTTCTTGTCATAGCCATGAACTGAAAGTACCACTGTCTGGCTGGATAATGCACAACATGACAGAGAAGAAGTCATTTGGGCTAGCAGCACTGGGATCTCTAACATCTGCAAAGGACAGGCTGGCCTTTCTTTCTCCCATCTCCTGAAAACCTCACCTGAAATAAAATCAGTTTCACAGAATTTAATTTATCTGCTACAGAACTATAAACAGATGAGTCAAACCTGCTGGCATTTTGCAATATGAACGTTGATCCAATTATTGAAATTGTCAGCTGCTGGCACCTTGCTGTAATAATAAAATAATTATTTACCCAAGGCTTTTTGAGAGCACCTTTCATTCCAGGCCATCCCCAAGTGTGCTATGAACACATACACAAGCTATATATAAGAAGCACTTCACCCACCTGTGACAGGCAGCCACCTACGGGATGAATCATTGAGCCTCCTCACAGCTCCCATCATCAGGATCCAGCAGATCGGAACACAGAGCAAAGAAGAATGGTACACTGCTGATCCTCAGCTCCTTCATGCTTGTTTTTCTGCACACTTATGCAGGCTCTACACCAAAGGAAAGCAGTTTATAATTATTTTTTTCATTATGTAACTTCAAGGCTAATATCTATTCATTTATCTTTAACACCTGTGTTCCTAGCAATAAAACAACCCACAGAACACAGAATGTCCCCTGATCCCATTCTGTTGGGTTATAAAGCTTCATCAACACAGCTGTAGGATTACATACATTAACTCATCAGTAATATATCTTATAGCTATTAATGATTTTTTTATGTTAATTTCATAAGAAATGTTTTCTATCACAGACAAAAAAAAAAAAAAAAAGCCAGCTCTCTGTCACTAGTACCATCTCCAGAATGGTTCCTTTGACTTTTACTATCTCACTCCAGTTAGCCTGCAAAATGTTAACTCTGTCATACTGTGAGATTTGTCAGCCCGGAGAAGATACTTTTCCATCGTGATAATGTTTGTGTCTCAAAGAAATAATGTAAACATCCAAGTCATTGTCAGTTGTAAGAGAAGGAAATCACTGCCTGCGCTGTGCTGACACTAGCTCGGTACTGGAGTGATACTGAGTCTGCTGAGCCCCAGCACATTCCCCAACACCTCTTGAAAGTCTTCACTCATCAGGGGCCAGAATCACATAACTTGCCATCCAGCAATAACCATGAAAGAGTCCTACCGGAAGCTGGAGGCATCACTGTCAAGAGATTGGTTTTTTTTTTAAACCTGAAAGAAGATTATATTCTATGTGGGAGCTGCAAAAAAACTTGTGGAAGCAGCATAGCCTTAAATTTCAAAATCAAATGCTTTACTAAAGAGATCTTTTAAACCTTGCAGAATTAGATTTTTACAAGCTACTGCATTTTCTTCAGCTTTTTAGCACAAAGAGTCTCTTATATTTTTAATAGAAGAAGAAACTGAGAAGACGTTGAAAGTATATTCTGGCTCTGGAAACAGCTGCAATTCAACCCTTCTCTTGGAATACGCTAATTCAAAGAAAGTTCATAATTTCAAACTGTTTTCTCAGTGGAAACAGTGTTGCTATTTGACTCAAAAGACAGTCTTATTCAAAACTTAATTGTTTGGAGAACTTTCCATTGTTCGGAAATTCAGCCTAATTTTTGCTGAAAATGCTACATTTGAGAAATAAAAAGAAAAGTAAAGCAGATAACCTGTTGAACACTTTCTACTCCTTTCATCTAGCACTGCCTTATTTTGCAAACAATTTTTATGTCATTGTTTGCATTCAAGTGGTAGCTGGAGTGAGTCAAGGAAGCTGCGGTGGTTTAGACTCTGCCAGGACCTGAACCTGTGACCGCTGCCCCCCCACTCTGGATGAAAACGGCGGAGGGATTAAAAACACAAAACCTGCAGGTTGAGACAAGAAGGTGTGGTAAGCTGACCCATTATTTTGAAATGTCTTTTTAAGTCAGCTAAAAAGAACTACAACTGCCATGAATCATCAGGGAATCCTCTGGAAATCGGAAATTTGAAGCTGGAAGCTGTGCAGGCAGCAAGGTATAAAAACTCAAAAGAAAACAAAAACTCCCTCTTTCTGCTGCGACGTGCAGAGAGGAAGGCATCACTGCTGCCAAGCTTCCCCTCCACCCCCAGGCCACGCAGCCCCGGGGGAGGAGGGGGGAAAACTGCTGCAGCCGCTCTAGGAATCTAGAAAGAAAGGATGGGGAAGCAGCTGAGGGGCGAAAAAGCAGCTGAACGGAGCCACGGTAGAAGCCAGACACCCCACGTGCCACTGCTGGCTGCTTCTGGCACTGCGCCAAGTCCAAACGAAAGGTTTGAAGCGCGGGGGGAGGGGAGAAGCTGCGTTTCTCACCCTTAAAGAAACCCAACACCCCGCTGCCAGGAATTCCGCTTAAAGAAAAGAATCCTAAATGCCTCCCACTTCCAGGGAAGCCTGAACCCGAGCATGGTGGAGGAGGGGAAAAACTGCTGCTGCGGGAGTAGCACCAGGCCAAGCTGCTGCCTGCCCCACATCACTGGTGCTGCTCCAAGATGAGACCGCGCGCTTAAAACCAAAAGAAATTACAGCAAGAAGCTGTCGCCGGCGTTGCCCCAAGCTGGGGGCGCCACACCCAAGAAACCTGCTGCTCCAAGGGGGAGCACTACACTCACTGACGCTACTCCAAGTTGAGACCCCGTGCCTAAACCAAAAAGAAATTACAGCAAGAAGCTGTTTCTGGTGCCGCCCAAGCCAGGGGCATCACACCAAAGAAACCTGCTGCCCCAAGCTGGGAGCGCTGCACTGAAGAAGCCACGCCATTCTAAACTAGCGCTGCATTGAAGAAGCTGCACGCCACCGAGTCGTGAGCCACATGCCGCTGCCAAAAAAATTGCGGCAAAAAGCCGTCATCATCATTGCCATCAGAGAGAGACTCCAATCACACCGAAAAGCTGGCAAGTCGCCACCATTATCGGAACCGCCCGAGTCTGCCAGCCGAGCGTCGTTGACCCGAACATTGCCACACACTGGAAGAGGGTAGAAACCGACATATACACACACGCACGCACCACACCAGGTTGACTAAGGGGGAGTGAGTGGGTGGGCGTGGTGTCCTTTGATATCGTAATATCTCCATAGAGTAAAAAAGGTTTTATGTGAATATATTTGGTAATAAACCTGTTAAATACTCATCGATCTCCGTGGTTGCCTATGAGGTTGTTGGGGTAGTATCTTGCTTTGCCTTCGATCCCCTTCCCTTTTGGGAGGCCACACAGACGCTTGCGCCCAGACCGCGACAGAAGGATTTACTACAGCAACACAAAATCAACAGTCAGCACAACAGTGACACTAACAATGTACTAAACAAGAGATATAAAGCCTAGGGACCCAGAGCAGGGCAAGACAAAGGAAAAAACAAGGCCTGCTGTCCAGCTGTGGCTGAACCAGGACAGAAGCACACTGAGTGCAGTGTCTGCTGGATTAGCAACACTCATGTTTAGACATAGTTTTGAGTTTTGGTCTCAGTTTTTATTTGGACACCTCTCCCAGTTCACAGTACTGAATTTTTTATGTCAAAACTCTGTCACATTGCTGAACCTCCAGTAAAAGTTTTCATGAATAGAGAATCTCATAGAACTTTTGGTCACAAGATCACGAATGTAGATGTTTCCTGCCCATCACCCAAAATATAGGAACACAAAATTTGTGTGCATCCATCCATGCCTCCAGAATGCATTTTAGTCACAAATCTACCTAGTGATTTTCCTATATGGATTGTTATTTTGAGGAAATGACATAAATTATCTCTAATTGAGATTCATGAACTTGGGGATGTACTGCTAGACAATTTCACACAATCACAGAATAGTGGGGCTGGAAGGGACCTCTGGATATCATCTAGTCCAAACCCCCTCTTCCTCCTAAAGCAGATTCACCCAGAGCTAGTTGCATAGGTTCACGTCCAGGCAGGTTTTGAATATATCCAGAGAAGGAGACCCCACAACCTTTCTGGATGGCCTGTTCCAGGGCTCTGTCACCCTCACAGTAAAGAAATTATTCCTCGTGTTCAGACAGAACTTCCTGTGTTCTAGTTTGTGCCCACTGCCCTTTGTGCTGTTGCTGGGCACCACTGAAAAGAGTCTGGCCCCAACCTCTTGTCACTTACCCTTTAGATACTGATAAGCATTAGTAAGATCCCCTCTCAGCCTTCTCTTCTCCAGGCTAACAGCCACAGGTCTCTCAGCCTCTGCTTGTAAGGGAGATGTTCCTGTTCCCTATTCATCTTCATAGCTCTCTGCTGGAATGTCTCCAGTGGTTCCTCGTCTCTCTTGAACTGGGGAGCCCAGAACTGGACACAATACTCCAGATGTGACCTCAATAGGGCAGAGTAGATGAGATCCTCCCTTGACCTGCTACAAGGACTCCCAGGTCCTTCTCCATGGAGCCACTTTCCAGCAGGTCAACACTTAACATGTACTGGTGCATGGGGTTACTCCGCCCTACACTTGCCTTTGTTGAACTTCGATAGGCTCCTCTCTGCCCAACTCCCTACCCTCTCTAGCCTTTCCAGCCTATTTCCCTATGTAATGGGTCCCATACCTAGCTTTACTCACAGTAACATCTACAAGATAGCTGAGGCACTAAGGAAAAATTACAGCTGATGTTGTGGAGGACGTATTATTTGGAAACTGTGTCAAAATTGAGATTTCACATGATAAGGTTTAAAATCACAGGCCATGGCTTTATGTCTCACTCTTTTCCCAGCTTTTATTGTTCTAATTTAATTTCTTCCATGGCTTGCAGTAAAACATTGTAGTTTCTTTTAGGTGCAACCATTCCTAAGTTGGCAATCACTGCTATGATCACACAAGACAGTATAAATTCTTACACCAATAGCCAGGAATAAGGTTGAGGTTTTTCACATTTTCATGATCACTTAAACATTTTTATGATGTTGTACAGTAATTTAATTCCTTTTTATTTCTATTCTATTTTGGTAAAATTAAACTATGTGTATTTTCAAAGTGCTATTAATACACAAAGGAACAGAGGATTCATTTTGGCTTTAATAGTCTATCAATAGCCATATTAGGATTTAGTCAAGATTTGTGACTTAGTGCTTGTTCATGGTCTATATTTTAATAGGTCCTTTGGGGTTCTGCTAGAGAAATAGAGAAATCAATGTGTATTCCATAGTATGGATCTTTAATAGAGTATAAATTGTTCAGTGTTACATAATGTTACAAAAATGTATTTCACGCTAAACCACACCTTTAAATTTTACTGATCTCAACTACATATTTGTTACTATTGTCACAGAAATTTAATTATATTTACATATACATTTATTGTAAAACTATTATTTATAGATAAAATAGATAAATATGTATAATATATATTTAACTGATTTGTTATTTAATTACAGAGTTTTGCAAATGTATGCAAAACATTTTGCTGCATATACAGCTTTCCTTTTCAGCCTTTGGACAGATAAATATACGGTCTTGGACACACAGAGGACCTTAGAGTAGCTAAAACTAAAATATTGACCTTCAAATTTGCCATTTGTCATCTCACTCTGGAGCAATATAATTTCTCCAAGCATGAGAGACTCCTAAAGGTGCATCTAACCCACTTGGTTGCAAAGCCCTTCTCTCTTTCAGGTCCTATGATGGTATAGAGAGTGGAAAGTTTTTGAAAGTTAGTAAAGAGAAACTCATTGAAAATATCTCCTGCCTTGAGGTACTGGCACACAGTCAGGAGTACTTTCCTGAATTTTCTATTAAAGGATATGAAGCAAACTGAGTTTCCTGACCTGACAAGAAAAACACTACCGTGAGTCTTGATTGGATGGATGCATCATCCTCCAGTCCAAACTGCAGGCCTATCCAACATATTTCTTCTCAACTAGTTTGGCTTTACTTCCTGGTTGCTCTCAGTTCCTGACTTTCCAAGGTTAAGTTATGCAAAGATGAACTTACATCTTGGCAATGTCTTCTGTCTCCCTTTGTCTCCATTTTCAAAATGAGAAGACTATGTTTTCATTTTATAGGCAGATTGAATGCCAAATAAACATGGTACTGGGACAAGATGCTTAGATGTAGCCTCAGAGGACTCAGAATGTGCAGGCACCGCCTCATGAAGCAGCACTCCTTGAAAGCTCTGGCAAACTTGGCTGTGACTGAGTCTTCCACACCTCAACTCACTATTCCTAATTAATCGTTATTCTGACCTCCTGCAAGCTCTGGAAAACTGGTATATATGTAGTGTTAATTCATTTCCAGTTCAGAAAAATGTGATCAAATTCTGTACTGTTTCTCAAAAATTATTAATATTAGAATTATAACTTTTAAAAATTATCTCCTTTCATGGGAAATTTAGAACCATACTGAAATAAAAACTTGCTCAAAATATCCTAAATTCAATGAAACAAAAATCAGTTTCAGCCAGCTTTGATATAAACAGTAAAGACTTTTCCAGCAGCAGAACCCAATTCCATCATTTCAAGAGCTATTAAAATACTAGAGGCTTGTTGTGATAAATCTCAGGCTGTACAGGGAATTTTAGTGGCAAAATTTTAATCTATCTCATGAAAATGCTGTCAAGGTCATAATTCTACTATAAATGGAAACATGAACCATTTACCTGAGTTCCTACTTAATGTCAAGATCCTAATGGTTTCTTGTCCCTTATGGGTTCAAATAGCCTCATAGCAACTAATACTTGATTTTGTAAAATTTCTTTAAAATCAAGACACAATGAAGTAACTTCAAACAGCCATGAACTGATGTAAAACTCAGTATACTTCCATATATACCTCGTCTTCCTAATCACAGTGCCTCATTCCATTTTCAGTAGAAAAGGTAACACCAAAGGTGAATTAATAAAAATACATATTTCTGTTTACAGCCTGGGTCATTGAGGTTGACTTGGCCATTCAAAATAGAAACATAGAATCATAGAATCATTATGGTTGGAAAGGACCACCAGGATCATCAAGTCCAATCTTCATCTTAACATCTCTCTAACCACTAGACCAGGGGTCCTCAAACTACGGCCCGCGGGCCGGATGCGGCCCGTCAGGGTCCTCAAAGCGGCCCGCGGGTATT
>JAVSBS010019908.1:0-30939 GCA_033124195.1 Coracias cyanogaster
TCCCTGGCACCATTGCAGGTGAGGTTGGCCGGGGCTCTGAGCAACCTGCTCTGGTTGCAGATGTCCCTGCTCCCTGCTGGGGAGTTGGAATAGATGAGCTTGAAAGGTCCCTTCCCACCCAAACCATTCCATAATTCTATGACACTTCCCAGTCTCCCAGGCTTTGAGGTCTTCCAGGTTGTCAAAATCTTGAGGAACCAGAGGAGGTGGTGTTTCTTCCCTGGTTCTAACGGCTGCCCCTGTGACGGCTCCTCTGCAATGCTCTCAAGGAAGCAGGGCAGAAGGAGAAGTCTACAAGATGAAAAATCCCTTTGCAGATTAACACTTGGCTCTAGTAACGGGAATAACGGGAGGATACTGAAGAGGCAGCCGACGCTGCCGATGCCGAAGCTGCCTCAGAAAGGCATCGGCCTTTCTGTTTGCTGAATGCACCAAGGATCGACTTGTGGCACCTTGCTGCGGTGAGGGCTACAGGTTATTAACCAGCTTCAAGGGCCAAACGCTTGCTGAGCCTGCGTATCCAGCTCCTGCGCCGTACCGAAGGTAATGACTCCTCTTGGGGCACGCCTGGTGTCCTTGGGAAGGCGACGGGCTCTCTGCATTCCTTCATTAATACGCTACAAACGATGACACTGCTACTTCCTGCTTCATTAGAAATCTGCGGCTTCCTAACAGGATTATATACTGAAGCACTGGGGAAAAAGACATTAAGTCCTGTGATGAAACTTAACAAAATGTGTAATTAAACCAGCTAAATACGGGCTTCTTGTGCTCAACGTCTGCAAAACAGCCCTTGATCCTCCAGAGGATCTTTCCCGGAAAAGGACCGGACACAAAAACGATCAGAATAGAATTCTGACTCATCCCTTCCCATCTATGCCAGTGAAATGAACATTTGCAGTACAACAAATCTGGGGCTGAGGAAAAAAAAAAAAAAAAAGGACCTTATCAGGCTAGAAATAGAACCAAAGGTCAGAACTCCAGGGCCACCTGCCCTCCCGTGCATTTTCTTGCTCATTCTGACCCATATCTTTGCAATTTCTACCTCAAAATGCAGCACTCTTGCTGATTCACCTTGATTCCTGTCACTTAGGGAAAGATCCTGTTTCTTCACAAGAAAGGAAGGTGACAGCACCTCCCCTCTCCTGGTGACATCCAAACACCTCTGCAATGCAAAACGCCTCCACACAAGCATCCAGGGCTGCGCTACTTCTGCACTTCACCAGGCTTGTTCCCCTCTGCTGTTCAGCCAAGAAGAGCGAGAAGTAACATCACCATCAATAAATACTTTGGAGTCTTAATGAACTGGGAAACTTTGAAGGTTTTATTAATAAAAACTGTACAAGATCCCTGCATTAAGTAACACACGTGACCAAGATTCCAACATCAGGTAAGAAGCCTCTGCTACTTTCACCACAGCAATTCTCTCTGAGCAAGCTCCACAAAAAAAAAAACCCAAGCCCAACCCATTCCAGTCTCGTGTTCCACGTCCTTAACGTTGGCTTCTCCTTTCTATTAGATTTTTTCCACGGCCCATCGCTTCAGGCAGGTGATTGCTTAAGACAGTTCCACGATTCCTTCCTAAATGAACAAGCCATCGTCCTCTTTTCTTGAACGTTTCGCGGGGAGCTGATGGCGTGTGTGATTTTCCTGGTGTGCCACATTAAGAACACCGAATTTTCACATCACTACTTGACCAAGATGTTTTTGTGCACCGCTCGCACCTCTTAATAAATACATCCAATTAGTTCTTGTCAGGTGAACCAGGAGTGAGACGCCATGGATACAAAGGTCTCCTGGTCAGAACACTACAAATTGCAGCTGGAATAAAGGAAAGCAACTGCATTTCCACATCCACCTTTCTTTCCCCTGCCACGCTGCCTGAAGAACATACCTTTTGTTTTATTATTTCCAAGTAAACTCAATTAATTTATTTGCATTCCAGACACCTGCCATCAAGCTGTAAGGCAAGGAGTGCCATTAAATAGAAGCGCAGCCCCCAGGGATTTTGAGGTAACCCTCTTTTTCCTGGACTTCCATCTCCCAAGAACTTCACCAGCACCTTTTATTTAAATGCAATTACTTCTCAGATTCAGCGGGACCTCAATCTTACGCTGAACATGCCAAATCAGCTGCATATTCGGGAGGCCCTCTCTAACGTTAAGGTAAATCCAAATTCCCTCTGATCCTTGGCAAGCATTTATCTCTTGATAGCCATGTCTCCTAAACTGCCTCCCAGCTAAAGCACCGAGCTTTCAGGCCCCGCGAGCAAAATGTAAGCAAGTCTATTTTTGTGCTGACGAACAGAACCAGAGAAGTTTAAGTAAGCAGGCAATGGTTAATTCCTTCTTTAACTGAGTATTTACACAGCTGCTGAAATATGCCCCAATATTCCCTTAGCATGCTCCAATGCTACAAGATTTCTCACGGGTGTGTATATATATATATATTTAATGGATTCCAACAAGTTTTAAGTATACAAAATGAAAGGAAAGACTAATCCCTGGGAACTTTTGATTCTATATTTCTTCTTTCTACATTTTATTTCCTTTTTTTTATATGAATACAGACAAATAATGTATTTACAAATGTCTTATGTCCTCATGGAAATAATCGTGTTGTCACTCTGCACCTCTCCATCATTCCAGTATCTTTGGACCACTTAAGGAAAACATTATTTATTGTTTAACACCAGATTAACAAACTAAAACCCAGCTGTTCCACACAGCAACTTCAAATTTGCTCCTCAATGAAGCTTAAAAGCCCAAACAATTTCAGCTGTCCTGTCACTGAGCAGAAGAACTGGTTTTATTGCCTCATGGCCTGTAACTCTGCCGCGCTCCCAGGTCTTGCTTATGCACAGCTCCAGAACACACCATCCTGCCGGATGAAGGCACTAGTCCCACCCCCAGCACCTTGTTCTCCCCAGTTCCACCAGCTCTCAGTGTAACTTTGAATTTCAGGGCATCCTGGTACGTGAAGGGCACAGAATCGGTCACTTCCACTGAACTGGGCAACTGAACATTTTTAAACTTTGTATCATATCTATAAGGTTTCTTGCCTTCAATTTCCTCTCTAAGTTTCCTACTTGAAGAAAACAAAAACTGTGCTTTTCCACAGCATACAGATGAAACACATTGGTTTTAAATAAGCTGTTTGAGATCCCAAATAGTTATGAACATATAGGCAGCCACAGGAACACATCGATTTTTTTTTAAAAATCCCACAAACAGCACCACCAAACCACTGCGACAGCCAAAGCGTGCCGCCTCCCAGGGTTCAGGCGCCTTTCTTTTGCATTAGTTGATACCATCAACTACAATGAATTTTTTTATCTCTTGCTAGCACCATCAATTCAAATGAATTTGATGCTTCTTAGACCATATTCACCAAAGGCAGGATCAGGACTGTGGATTTTAGCCGCCGCAGGCTCACTTACTGCGGGGGCTGTAAAAGCTCTACAGCGTTCTGCAAAGAGCTCATCCGCCAAAGCCCACGTGCAAAAGTTGTGCCAACTTTTGCTAAGCTGTGAGATGGAAAACTTCAGTGTCTGCTCCGCGGCAGTGAAGTCTCCCTCTTTCGAAGTCAACAATAACGGGTAAAAAACATGTAACTGTCAACTGAGGCCAGTAAATAGAGAGGAAACAATAATGGAGGACACTTTAAAATGCATTGACCGAGGATTTATACGTACAGGTATATTTTGCTACTCATTTGTGACCTCAAATAGCTTTTACATACATGGTTAAAATAAAGACACGACACACTCTTCATGCGGTTCCATCTGAACTGCAAAGACTCAGCTCTCGCTAGTTTTACACTAAGTTTCTCTAGCTGGACTACAACAAAGTCAGAGAAGACGCAGACACCATGTTTCACTTTCTAGGAAGCCCTCAATCTTACTCAGATCCCTGCAAGGTAAGTAAAATACAAAAAAATCCACTCCTAATCATCATTTTCCTCATCATCAAACGAGAGAAGACTGCTATTTTTTATTTGCTTAGCTGCACTCTGAGGAGTAGTTGCTTCTCTCTTAATTTTCTTTGCCTCTTTCATCTTCTTACTTGAACTTACATTGAAGTCCAAAGACTTCTCTGATGAACGTTTGGCTGGTTTCCTGAACACAATTTTCCCATCAGCAGGTTCTGGTTCATCATCTATAACAGAGAGAGTAAAATCAGAACTCATCTGCACACGTTCACAGCACAGACCTTCACTATCACCTTTTCTTCTCCCCAGAACCAAGATCAGCGAGGCCTCCAATACAATATAACCATCACAAAAACGTGGGGTTTGGCCACAAAGTCTGTATCAATGAAAGTCCTTCACACACACATATCTGCTCCATGGCAACCAACCCCTGAAGACAGTTCTCCTGGGGCTCTTATCAGAAGTGGATTCTCACTAACCAGGGCTTTAGCTCAGAAGAGAGCAGCAGAGCTTTGCCCGCACAATCCAGCCACGTCGTCTTCTCAAAATGGAGAGGACAACTTTGTAGGAACCTCTCATTTCAAAATTCCGGTGTCTCTTTAAAAACAGCACATACACAAGACAAAGGTTTGCTTTTTCTTCTCCTAGAGCCCGTCCTGCTGAGACAGCCTCAAAGATCACAGGGTCTTAAACCTCTCTTTTATTATCATACCAGATGAGAAGTTTTCAAGCTGCTTTGTATCTGCAAAATCACCAAAACTATTCCACCTGACTAATCCTGCCCCTCCGCACATACCAGAGCAAATATCAGTTATGAAAACAAGAGCAGTCCCTTCCAGGGTTATCAGGCAGAGGAGAAAAGCTGCTGCACAAGTAATGGCCTCAAGGCAATATTTCTGGGGAAAAAAAAGTGTACTGGTGAGGTGATGAATCAGACACAACGGCTCACGCCGCAGCGGTTCGCAGTTCTTATAACGCATCTGTGACGGGATGCTGAAGAACCCTCGGTCCTGTGCAAAACATTTCTCCTAAAGTCCTTTTATGAAACTCGTTATTCAACAGAAATTCCCTGACAATATGCACGCGTTTGACAACGTTATGGGCTGTTTAATTCCAACCAATAAACACCTTTTGTGTTTAGCACACACTCGTTCCTCTAACATAGAAACGTTATGGCCCATTTCAGCCTGACCATAGAGAGCGCTGGCTGAAAAGCTCTTCAGTGCAGGTTCTAAACAACACAACCACTACACCTGGTGTCTTAACAAAGCTTCGGTAGGAAACTTCACTTAGAACCCTCCCAGTTTCAGAGCCCCTTTTTAAGAAGAAACCCAGCTTCAAAAACCAAGCCCCAGTTCTGCCAGCGACTTCTACAGCCCACCTGCTTCTGCGCTTGTTTCTCAGTGGATACGACTGTGCGGAAAATAACTAAGCAGGTTTGGGGAAAATACGCCAGTACTGGTGCACTAGAAATACGTTATGGTCACAAGGAGTTGCAATGAAAACCCTAGCTATGGAAAGCATACTTCTCAGTGGATCCCTCGGGAATTCTGCATGGAGAGCGGGGGTGTTCACATGCGGTAGGCGTTTAGATGCTGTAGGTGTGATACAGAAGAAATTAGGAAGGCTCTACAATAAATTCTGGGAGGGAAAACCAACTATTTCTGAAAACATACCACACCCGACCGATTGAAATGCATCATTTTTCTCAGAAGCTGGGCCTCCAATTTTGGGCTCAGAAGTTTAACGTCAAATAATTCCCCTTGCTAATTGTTGCTTAACCACAACGCTTATTTGGAAACTCAGATTGTCTAACTTAAGATCTGAGGCACAATCTAAGCCAAATTCTGCCCCAAAAATGCATCTATAAGAAAAATTTCACTTCTGAGCAGACCTAACTGTGTGCTTGAGGCAGGCAGTGTACGGGGGGTATACGGCACCGGTACAGCCACGGAAACAGGACAACCAGCTACTGTGTAAGCATGAGCAGCAGCCAGAAACCCCTCACGGGACACTCTTTAAGGTGATTACTGCACTTTCTTAGAATGGTAAATTGAAAAAACAAACCTCTAAAAAGATCATGGAAGCACAGCCACAAAATAAATCAGATAAGCAGCTAGGTACTCGCGCTCCGTGGAAAAACGGGAGTCAGAAATGTCTGTTTTACTCCCAGCTCGCCTGCTACCCATGCTGCGAACTGCACAGAATAATTCCATCTTCTCTACCAGATGGAGGAACCGATAAGTATCTTTGCAATGTGAAGTTAAACACCTAATAAGCGAAGTGCATAAACAGAGCAAAGCTCAAAAACTCCACCAAAATGACAACTAGCTTAGCTCCGACCTCCGGGGCCTCAAGACTATTTGTGGATCATTCTGCATCAAAGGAAAAGATTTTAGCTCTCGGCCTGGTTAAACCCTGTCAAAATTGCCTTCTGTGCTCGAGGACATTCCTTTCAGCAGGAAGGCCAGGCCAACTTCAGAGCGCTTGGGTGTGCTGGCAGCGCCTGACAGAGAGCGAAGCAGCCGAGGACTCTCAGTGGGCCTTGCCTTACCTTAGCAGCTCGTGGGAAGAGGGAAAGCAGAACAGGAGATGCGTTCTGGAGGAAGGAATTTGTGTGGAATTGTTAAGACTGCCTTTTCCAGCTAGTGAAGAAAGCCTTCCCTTTGTCCTTTCTAATTTTATCAGGCTCTCACGTATCAGCTGTCTTTTTTGTTCGTATCAACGACCTCCAAAAAGCCACTTGTATTAAGCAACGCAACGAAGAGACTGAAGAAACACCCTCGGTGTCAGTAAGCTTTTACAACAGAGCCCCGACAAAAGGCTGTATCGGTATTACAGACTCTGGGAAGCGGGATTGCTGGTGAAAAGAAACACGCAAAGCAAAATACCACCGAGATAGAAGCATTACAGGAGAAATGACAAAATCCACTTTGGATAAGAGAGTCAAAACCTAGCCGTTCCAATCCCAACAGTGGCCAGTCGCTGCTGCTTTCACCTGGATCACAAACACGCTTGACTAAGAGGGGCACGACGCTGAGCTGAAAACTCACTTCATGGGGGACATCAATTTAAGAAGCCACAAATACTGAGGTTTTTAAAATTCTCTTTTAATTGCAAATTAAAAAATTATCACAAGAGAAGTAGAAATAAGGGTGTGAAATAGAAGCAGTCTGCTGTTTTTTTTTATTTAGCAGACATTTGTGTAATTAGCAGCACCATTTTTCAGCAGTTTCTGTCCACACAAGTCAATGAGGCAACAACAGGAAACACAAATGCTGCTGAACTGAGCGGTGTAAATGGTGTTTCAAGATAAAATTATGATAACATGGCAAATTTATTAATGTTTTCTCAGGTTAGAAGTCCAGGTCGGCCATTTCAGATGCTCCTTCTAGTGCTTTCCAGCCACCCATCTCTACCCACACCTTTGGAAGCTTTTACCGCAGGAATTCCGCAGGCTGATAACACGAAGATAAAAAGGCCAGTTTTGCTCAGATGTTCTCTCAATTGTTTATGAGGACGCTTGGGAAAGTTTTTGTTACTTAAATACTGTAAAATCAGCTTTGATTTCGATTCCTGCTGTTCACACGATGAAGAGCAGCGTGGACTCTGAGATATGTATCTGCTACAAGAGGAGGAAAGCGCTCCGACACCCAGGCCAGCATGGGCTGCGTTCTCCTCGCCTCTCCCCTCTCTTGTGCTCCCCGAGCCCACTATATAGCATGAGACAAGAAGAATGTTGAAAGACTTTGGATGAGTAAGGACACCTTCTGCCAGACTTGGTCATCTGCGTGTATCAGAGTGTCCCAGAGGCCAGATGAACTTGAAAAGCAGTAGGAAAATCAATTTCATGGAACATAATGAATGCTGAGATAAAGCATCTTGCAGTAATTGCCATCTTTTCTTTTGTGCAAATTTAATTTCTCATGAGACCATTTTTCTTTGTCTCTGAACCAACAGTAACCGTTTATAAAACGCTGCATAAAAATATTAAGCAAAATGACTGTTGATAAACAAATGACTTCTTCTTAAAAAGAAGACTTAATAAGAATGACTTCTTTTTTATATCAGTCCTCTGCGAAGAAAAACATTTCAATGTGGAATGGCGTCTTCTCGGACAGGAAAAGTTCAGTCCTAAATATTGAAGTTCCCTGTGACTACACTTGGAAAAGCCAACGAACAAGCTTCACTAAATTCTGTTCATCCTTTGGAGGCAACTACGCGCAGCTAGGACGTGAATCAGCTGGTCTGCCAAATTAATGCAGAACTGTTACTCATCTGAGAACGAAAATGCAAGTCACGGGAACTGCTGGTGCCTGAAATAAAAAGTGTAGCCGTGCCAAACGGGCTACAGAAGAAAACGAAGGAGAAAGGATAGATTCTAGGCTGGATATTAGAAAAAAGTTCTTTAACATGAGGGTCATAGAGCACTGGAATGGGCTGCACAGAGAGGTGCTGGAGGCCCCATCCCTGGAGTCATTCAAGGTCAGGCTTGACGGGGCTCTGAGCAACCTGACCCAGGTAGAGATGTCCCTGCTCAATTAGGGAGCTTGGACCAGATGACCTCTGGAGGTCCCTTCCAGCCTCGAACATCCTATGATTCTAAATGATATGGAAAATCCTAGAATAATAGCCCAAACCAAAGCCTGAAGACAAGGGCCTTCAAATGACGATGCTCACTGCAGGTTTAAAAGAGGAGAAGGCAGAACCTCAAAACCAAGTTCTGCCTATGTTTTGAAAAATGAACGGTCTCTATTCACAGCAGTTAGCAGCACGTGATGTAACATCTATCAAAGCGCCTCAGCACTGAGGCATGGTGGAAAGGAACATTATCAGTTGGGAAATTTACTTCCCTCCTACCTTTTCAATGTCATGTTATTTCACTAACGATCTGATTTGGGGCTATATATGATGGTCTAGTACCTGTTAAATTAATTTCACTTTCAACTCTGGTGTAAAAGTCAAAGTAACAAGAAACATAAATCACACAGCATCAAACTTTCTTTAGATTTCCTATTTTCAGATTTGCCATTAAGCAAAAAGAGAAAAGAAATTAACGTGTTACTCAAAACTCTTTTTATTAAACTGGAAGCAACCAGCTGCCTTAATACCTGCCTCTGACTAAAGCCAGAGTTAAATCGGGGGGTCAGACTGACAGCACAAAGCCAGCCAAAGACTCAGCAAAGCCTTGGGGAAACTGTGGCCCCATCACCTCCACCTTCACTGGACATGTCGCCGGCTCCTCTCCACAGCAGACAAATACAGTGGCACTTAACCCTGTTTATTCCCGTAAGCTGCAGAAAGGGAAAGGAGGCCAAGACTTTGTATTAAAAGCAAAGGCAGATGAACAAAGAGTCCTACAGTCATGTAGAACAGAGGGCGGCAGTCCCCAGAGCACAGGGATTCAACACTCCGCTACCTACTGCTGTGCATTTTTTTCTCCAAAAGTAAGTTATTGCTGAAGGGGTAAAAAGCTGCGGTGCAAAGTCCTTCAGGGACTCACCGCTATCATCCTCACGATGTACAATTATGTCCTTTCCCACCGAGGAGCTTCAGTTACCCTACTCAAACACCCTTCCCTTTCACACGGGGTATTCAGCTTGGCAGCTCTTTTGGACTTTTCTCACAGCATGGACTCCACCTCAATACATTCTCCTGGACAACGACTTCTTTTTGCACGGCCTTACAAAAAGGTATTTTTCCTCCTACTGTGTTCACTCAAAATTCAAGTTGCTTATATGAAAAGGAAACCAGTGCTCAGAGAGAAGCTTGCCGTTTCTTTCCAACGGGCTGAAATTTCTCCCTGCAGTAGGAGGATGATCACGCTTTTGGAAAGAAATCACTGGACAACTTCACAAACCACAACAACTGGGAATGAAGGTGGAAGCTGAACACATTTTCTCAGAGGAGTTCAAACGATATAAACACAGCCCTCAGTCCACTACCTTGCTACACCTAACACACACATATCTACCCCCAGAAACAAATCAGACGTGGTTTTATTTAGTTTCATGCTAACCCACATTATAAAAATCAAGAATTTTTCATCCTTTTGCTTTTCAAAAACACAATACTCTCAAAGTACTTTCTCCCACTGCTATTTGACCTCTCCATTTCTACCATTTAAATTTTAAAACGTACTTCTAAACAGGGAGGGCACAAACCTGAATTTTCAAACCCAAACGGCAGAAAAAGACAGAAGCCAAGGATGTCATGTTGGTAGCCATGCGCTAGCCTCTCTGTCTGCTCGAAACTCTGGTTGTACATATGCACAATGGCTACCTGAGGACAAGGTCCACAGCTTCTGTGAATCCCCTTTCTCCTCCATACTTGTGAGGTTCCAGTTCTATATTTTTAATTGTCAAGGCATTTCCGCTCGAGACAGTAACAGCTACCTTTAATCTTTCAAGCCTTCTGTCAGCAAAAAGTAACAATAAAGCAACACTTTGTCACCCCCTGTGTGACGATAGGACACCCCGCGCACTTAAGTCAACCATATCTAAATGATGACTACTGACAGAAATTCTTAACTGTATTTATTCATCAATGACAGTTTCAGGTCTTTATTGTCCAACAGCAGCAGCCTCTCCCACACCACTTCCATCCTCCCATTCTTGGAAAGCCTGTTAAATAACTCAGACAAAGCTTTCTAATTCTTTGTAGCAAAGAAGCGTTTTTTTCTATACCTTGCTGTTTGTTGGCACTATTGTGTCACCTGTTATTTTCAACTAATCCATTTAGTTTTGCACAATATATTTGTAGGGGGATGATTTTAAGCAAGTAATAACACAGAGCAGCCAGTTCCCGAGCTTCCACACCTGCCATTCTTGCCACCGAAGCACTAACCTGAGTTTCCTCCTTCCGCCACAACAATCTTTCACAAACTCATACATTTACCTTCAGGACACCCGCTCCACCATCAAATTTGGCTGAGTTAATTAACGACTTCAAAAATTATCACAGGTGATGTCAAAAGACTGCAGACCAGGACAATGACAAACCATAACAAAAAAAAAAAAAAACAAACAAACAACCGAAAGATTTAAGGTGCTATTTGGAGGCAGGATGACGCGCTTTAAGGAGCACGGAGCTGCACCACTATAAAAGGCCAGACAACTTGGGCACGTGCTCAGCAACTTCAGATTGTGAATCACATGTGCAAATTCGCTGAAAAATTTAAAACTACTAATCAAGGGTTAATATCAAATGTTAGAAAACTGAGCAAACATCAAGCTCCTTTTCACTGGCTGTCCTTCTTTGGCCATAAAAAGCAAGAAATGAGCGGCTTGAAACTCACCTGATTTGCTTGACTTTCTGGCCTCTTTGATTTGCTGTTTAATTTTCATTGCTTCTTCGGCAGTCAAGTCTCCTTTCTTCAGCGTCACCACTTGAGGTTGCTCATCTTCGTTGTCGCTGCCATTCTCGCTATCGTCCTCTGCAAGCGGAAGCTGCTCTCTCTAGACCGGACAGAGACAAAAGCAATCCTGAGCACCGCACCCAGGCGCTGAGCCTGGGCCAGGGCCCTTCGCCTTTGCTTTGGAGCAAGGTTAGTGAGGAGATTTGGCAGAGCCGTCAGAGCCAGGCCCTCCCAACACCCCCTGTCCAAATCACACTCCAATTCTATCACTGAAACAGTGTCCCCCAGAAAAGAAACAGTACGGGCTCTCTCAGCAAGAGACCAAAACAGTAGGAACTTGGAAGGCAAGACATTAATTCATGTTGTTCATTATCTTTGCTGTATAAGCGCTCTCTGCCATGCAACACTATGAAAATCTTCAATGCATCAGTCCCAACAGCGCAACAACATGAAGCCTGGCAGTATTAGAGGAAGTGAAAACTTCAGGCTAGTGTTACCATTGGCCTCTTTAGCTTAAGATCCACAGTATCCTAGAATTAAACCTCAAAAGGCATCCAGGCAAACGGAGCAAGTGGTGAAAGTCAACACATTGATTGTTTGTAAGACATGTTCACAAGTAACTTGTATATTCACAGTAGCGTGACTCAAATCAAGGCTGTAACAATGAGCTGCTGCTGGGGAGCTTTGGCTTTTTTGCAAAGTCAGTTTTCGGCTGCGTACAGGTCAGGGTGGGATCACCCAAATCTTGGGCTAAGTAGAACTAGGTAACAACACAACTGCACAAATGGTGCTACCAGCTAATGTTACCTCAGAGCTTAAATTTAAATTTCCTCAGTAATAAAAAAGAAACACCTTTGCATGTGTTATATTATGATAATGATGAGCCTGTTTCTAAGGCATCCTGTACTCCATGAGTGAACAGGAAAAACATGCAAAAGCACACTGGAAATAGAAAAAAACCCAGTGTCCTCATGAAAGGCTGCCTTTTAACACGCTGGCTCAAACACTACTGCCCCTGCCCTGCCTTCCTGGCCGTCACATCAGAGTTTGTGTCTGCTACTTACATTAAAACGATGTTATCACCTTTACAACATGTATTTTTTGCTATACTCTTAAATCACTTCCTTTTTTTCCCTGCCTGGTCTTTGTAAGGCCAGTTACACTTGGGCCACCGTTGCTGTTTCCCCCATTTTCCCTCCCCAGACCCCTTGGGCCCTGACAGGCCGGCTCTGGCAGCCCTGCAAAGGGCACCACGATCTCCACAGCCGCAATTATTAAAATCAGCAATGAGGCAGGGCACTGCAAGCTGTTGTTGTTTAGAACCTCCAATACAGACATAAAAACAAGTTTAAAAGGCACTTTTGGTGAATTTTAAGCAGCCAACTCCTGTTGCCCTTTGCCCTGCCAGGTCAGGGCCTTGAAGCGCTGCTTCCCCACCGCCTGCGACAGGGCCTTTCCCCTTCTTTTTTAGGCCCGAGAGGCAGAGGCCCCAGGGCGCGGGAGGCCCCACGAAGCGGGCGCTGCCCCTTCCCACCCCCGGGAAGCGGGGAAAAGGAAGGAGGCCCCTGACAAAGCCCAGGGGCAGGGGGCTGGCGGCAGCCCGGCGCGGGGAAGGCCGCAGGGGCCAGGCCGTTACCTTGGTTTCCACCGTGGGCCCCTCCCGATACCCGACCTGCCGCTTGAAGCGGCTGAGAAAGGCGGGCTCGGCCGGCCGCACGTAGGAGACCTGGTTCCTTTTGCTCATGGCCGCCGCCCGCCGCGCTTGGCCGCCGCGCTCTCCACTTCCGGCCCGAGCGGACGGCGGCCCGAGAGGGACAGAATTGAGGCGCAGTGTCCCTTCCGCCACGCGCCGCGTCACGTGAGGGGGGACTACAGCACTTTCAGCCAATGGCAGGCGAGGAGAGCGTCATGGCCGCGCCCGCGCTGGCTTCGAGGAGGGGGCGTGGCCGCGCGGCTCCTTAGCGCCAAATTCAAACGCTCCGCCATCTTGGAGCGGCGGCCGGCGGGCGCTGCCGGGGATCATGGCTCCCGGCGTGAGAGGTGAGGGCGAGCCCTGCGCCGTGCGGGGACGGGGCGGCTCAGGCAGGGGAGGCTAGGCTTGGCTTGGCTTCTGCTGCCCTGCCCGGGCGAGGGACGGCTCTGCTCCTCCTGGGGCTGTCGCCAGGGCCGGGTAGAAGCACGGCCGTGGCGAGGCTCGGTGCCCCACGGAGCGGCCGAGGCCTGGGGCTGCCCTCCCGGTGTGCCCCCGGTGGTGTCCGGGAAGGGGAAACAGCCCAGTGCTTCCAGCAGCGCTGCTGGCACCGGCGTCCCCCAGGGCTCCTCATGGCTGATGGTGTGAGCGGCCCTCCCAGGCAGGAACCTTGTGGCTCTCGACTCTTCCCGCCTCTATCAGTTCGTTGTCGCTAATTTTATCGAGCTTGAATTAGCTGTGATGTTTGTAGCTGTAGCTGAAGTGAACGCTCAAAGTGCGCTGCTGAGGGACGTGGTTTAGTGGAGGACTTGGCAGTGCTGGGTTAACGGTCGGGCTTGATCTTAAAGGTCCTTTTCAACCTAAAATATGCTATGAAAGCAGCCCTTAAAACTCTAAGGCTGTGAGCGTTAATGAGACGGTACCTTTGCACATCTTTATTAATGCTTTTTAACACTTTTAAAATGTTAAAACGCTTTTAAAGTGTTAAAACCTCTGCACTTGTAGAGACTTTATAAGGTCTTTAGTATTGGAATCCTTTGGTAAATCGTTTTTCCTTGTCATTTTGCTTACTTTTAAAAATTTATGTTACTCAGTTAATACTTGGACTAACCTATATGAAATAATTGCACATCAGATTCACCCTGAAGTAGAAAATAAGTCACTGTCTGGGGCACTATGTGTCATCTTGAAATGTGAAGCTGTGCAAAGTGATGCTCATAGATACGGGAGAGCTTTACGCGTTACAGGGTGCTCAGTATTGCTTCGTAAAAGTGAAAATAATATAGCTACTCTGATGCGCAGCTTTAGGAAATTGAGTTTTTGCAGTCACGTCCGTGAAACTACTACATATTACATTGTTTTATCTGTAGCGAGTTAGCAGCTCTGAAAATATGATGGGAATATATAATACTATTAACATTTACATTCCTCATTCTCCAAACCGCTTGCAAAAGTTTATATATATTTAAGAGACTACTCATTGCACATACACTTACAAGTGTGAGCATGCTCACGGTGCAGAACTGCAGCTTTCTCTACCTGTGCAAGAATCCCCAAGCTTTCTGCCAAAGGGATATAGTTCCTAAATGTTTTTGCGCGCTCCTGATTTGTGCACAAAACAAATATTCATAAGGTGCTCTGTCTGTATCTCTTAGTACTGCTTGCAGTATTTTCTGGTTAAATGTGGCTTTTAGAGCAATAAATTTTTTTCTTGTTTAATTGGTGTGTGTTTCACTTTTATAGGAGATTTACGTGACTCTGCATTGCCTTTGTTGAACTCGCCTAGGTAAAGTAGTATCAGCCAGTTCCCGTAGATGAATAATTGCACAAAAAGTGCAACTAAAACCTAGTATAACTTTGTGAAATAATTTTAAAAGTGTTTTCCTCCAATGTTTTCCTGCACAAAATTGTTGCCTTTCTCTTAACTTCCTTATATGTTTTAAAAAAGAACTGTTGTCTTAAAGAAAGTGCTCTGAGGGGTCAGATTCCTCTTGGAATGCTGCCATGCGGTAAATCCTCCTTCACCCGCTAACTCTGCAGCCAGAGACTAGAATTTCTCTGAAGAGATATTCCACCAGGAACTTCAGCTCTGAGGAAGTCCTAAGCGAAAATAAAAAGCCCTCCTCCAAATAGAAATGGTTTCTGCCACAACTTATAATAATATTATTATTAATAGTTGGACTCTATGATCTTAATGGTCTTTTCCAACCTAAACGATTCGCTGTTTCTATTTTCCAATGAAAACAAATTCCACGCGTTAGTGTGGGGTGTCTTCAGTCTAACAACTTCCCCTTCTCAGCTCCTTCCTGTTCCTTTTTTACCATTTCTTCTGCTGCTCCCAACCCCACGTTTCAATCATTAAGTCCTCCGCTTCTTTTTAAAACTTGGCACTTTAAAACTGTTACTGGTTTTTTTTTCTATAGAATATTAAAGTAGTAACTTTCTTGCTGGAATGTCGCCTCATCTGCTCCATTTGTAAAGTCTTTTGTAACTTCCAGTCGTAAGAAGGATGCTTGAAGCCCATGGTCTTGGAAACTACCAAAAGCTATGTTATAATACTGGGTTTATCTATCTCGTTTGCTGTGAAATGTGTTCTTTCCGAGCTGAAGTTACATGCGACAGCAACAGTAAATCCCAGTCACTTCATGTTTTTTGTTTTTTACATCTGCCATGTTGTTGCCTCTAATAAATCTGGCTTGCAGTGAAGGGAGGTGTTCAGCTAGAAGCAGTATGATTTCAGGAGAGACCTTTGCATGGCTATTTTCTTTTTTGCGATTTAATTTTATCAAACAGTTCTATTTTGAAGTGATCTAATGCATAGATATTCATTTAGCGTCGAAGGTGATGCCATCAAAGTTTACGTGAGGGTACGGCCCCCGTCAGAAGGACCTGCGCTAACCGACGGAGATCAAGGCTTGTGTTTGTCTGTTCTCTCATCAAATACCATCCGTCTGCATTCGAAGCCTGAGCCAAAAATCTTCACTTTTGATTATGTTGCAAATATGGAAACGACACAGGTAATCACGTCCAGAATCTTGTCACAATCTTGCAGTTTTCCCCCCAGATTTTTGCAACTGCTACTTTAAACCTTTCCAAAGATGTAAGGCCTGAGGTCTTAATATTTTTCTTCCAGCTTATCAAGGAATAACTTTTTTCAGAGGCGGTGATTTCTGCCACGCAGACTTTGGATGTATTGCTTTGCCGGGAGAACTCCGGGGGTCATGATCGGTGTCTAACCTTGTGGAACGCGTCTGTTTTATACCTTATAATGTTATAGCACAGGAAGCATCTGTAAAAGAGCCGCTTAAATGTGTGGTGCCAAATGCCTTCTCTTTTCCTTGTCCCTAGGAGTCAGTGTTCTCAAGCGTGGCCAAAAATATCGTTGAATCTTGTATGAACGGCTACAACGGAACCATCTTTGCATAGTAAGTCATTTAACGGTGTCTCATAGCAATTGTGACATTTCAGGAGGTTGTGTGAATGAGTATTTGCGGGTTCAGTGCTGGAGCCTGGTTAATGTGGCAGTAAACTTTGAAACTGCATCCTTACTGCAGCGCAATTATTGTTATTTGTCTAAAAAATAGGAGTTTTACTGTAGCGTTAGGAGACAGCTGCTTGTTTTCAGTATGTCCATAGTAAAAATGGAATGAAAATCCCTTTAAATTGATATTTGGCCAGCTCAACTCCTTAGTGGGTCTTAGCTGCCTCTGGGAAAACTCAGAATTAATTCAAGGTAGAAATAGATCCGTGACTAGTAGCATGAATATCATGATATTAACTTAATACTTCTTTTAATTTTGAAAACTTTGGTCCAAAACACTAACTTGAAGGACTGATCTAATCAAAACCTCGCTGGGATTTTTAGCCTAGCCCAGCATTTGCAGAACTGTGAAGTCTATAGATACAAATGTGGAAAATAAAATGAAATTGCCCTGAAGTTTCTCTAGTGTGATTGATAACTATGGTTAAGTAAAAGGGGTATATTCAATTCTAAAGTATTTTTCTTGTTTGGGGTTTATGTGCACTACTGAGTGACACAAAACCCAAAAGATTGACACGATAATTAGTTTAATGTATATCTTTGAAAGCCTTTGTTTTTCTGCCAAGTTCCACTATTTCCCTCTCCAACAGAAACAAGGAAGAAAGTGGTGGGTGGTGGGGGAGAGAAAAGGTGATTTATCAAACAGAATTTCATGGTGAAATTTGCTGTTCTATTCTTATACCTTTTTAGATGACTGAGCTTCTCTGTCTCATTTTAGATTCAGATTAGAATCTTTTTTATCATTATTTTAAGCTGTGAGTTTTCCTTTAAAGGTGCAGATTAATGAAAAATTCAGAGCCAGAATAAAGCTTTATCTGACTTTTTTTTTTCAGTGGCCAGACTGGGTCAGGAAAAACCTTTACTATGATGGGTAAGTGCGTGAGAACTTAATCTTTCAGGAGCTTCTTGATGGTTTTTTTTGTCTGGAGTTGAAATATTGTTCTGTTGCTACATCAGTCAAGTTATTTCCATATTTTCAAGGACTACACAGATATTAACTCTGCTTCCTCAGGGTTAACTTGGACTGTGGAAGTCCGATCTTGAAAGCTGATTTTATTGCATTTCTTCTATGGTGTTGCCGTAAACGGACTAAAACCTGGTCGCTGAAATATGACATCTTGAAAAAAGCCAACCATTATGCTTAAGTAATGCTAATTAATTTTTTTTTAATTAAAAATCTTTTCAGGACCATCTGATTCTGATAATTTCACTCACAGTCTGAGAGGTGTAATTCCACGGAGCTTTGAATACTTATTTTTTCTAATTGAACGTGAAAAAGAAAAGGTAGGTTTATTTTATACTTCTTATTGCAATGAAAGTAATGCCTCGCGTGAAAGATGAGGGAAGGCTGCATGGTAAACTGGGTGCGAAGCTGTTTTCCAGGATTATGGCCATCTAGCATCAAATCTTTAACAAGAAACACATCCAGGACTCTACCAAATTACAGCACGCTTTCCGCAGACGTAAGCGTGCTTATAGAGTGAGTCTAAAAATGCATCAAGGTCTCTGGGCGCTGGTTGTCATCTGGGCATCAGAAATGTGCAGTACGCAGAGTTTAGATGCACACTAGTGTCTCTGGGTGGGTGTAAAAAGAGACTCGCTGCCATACAATGCCAGTCTACATAAAACCCATCTGTTTAGAGGGGAAATTACTGTATTTTTCAGGCTGGCAGCGGGAAGAGTTTTCTCTGCAAGTGCTCGTTTATTGAAATCTACAACGAGCAGATCTTTGACTTGCTGGATTCTGCTTCAGCTGGGCTCTTTCTGAGAGAGCACATCAAGAAGGGAGTCTTTGTGGATGGTGCTGTTGAACAGGTGTTATCGTCTGCTGCTGAAGCTTACCAGGTATTTTTGTCACTTTTAGATGTTCGGACTATTTATCTTGCTGTCTATTTGGTAAATATCCCTCTTTGATTAAAGCATATCTTTTGTGGAGTGTCTGTGACACTTCCCATATCTCCATTGTCCAAAAAACGGTGTAAAAGCGTTATTTTTAGGCAGTGCTTCCTGACTGTCCCACACAGAATCATTTAATTTGGAAAAGACCTTTCAACATGTAAGAAATCCTTTAGTTGTGGAGTTTGGAATATACGAACTGCAATTACAGTCATCTTTCTCTAATGCTTGCCCTACACATCTCAGAAATACCAGAAAACTACATCTCCTGCTAGTTAGGCAGTGCAAGTGCTCCAGAAATGGTCAGGTTTGTTTCTCCATGTATGAGGCAGACACTTCTGGAACTTTAAATATTTATCTTTCCTTGGGTAAAACATACACCAGTATTGGAGATGTTACACTTTCAAACAGCAATGGCACTCTTGGAGGAAAGAAATGAATGTTATCATTTGTGGGTTTATTAAGGTTGACTAGCTGTATTTTTTCACTATTAGGGAAAAGAAAGTTTTTAAAGTCCTCATCCTTGAGCTTTTGGGAAGCTGTTGCACTGAAATACGCTTACGAGGGTTTGTAACCTGTAGGTAAACGCCGGGAACAGTCTGCACTACTTGCTGTTATTTGATGTCTTTGTCATGCTTAGGTATTAACAACAGGCTGGAGGAACCGCCGCGTAGCATCGACCTCAATGAACAGAGAATCCTCAAGATCACACGCAGTTTTCACTATCACTGTGGAATCCATGGAGAAAAACAACGAGATTGTGAACATTCGGTCTTCCCTCCTCAACCTGGTCGACTTGGCAGGCTCCGAGAGACAGAAAGACACCCACACAGAAGGACTGAGGTTAAAGGTTGGTTCTGTCGTAGCTGTGGTGTCCTCCTCCTTTCGGATGTACGGCCCTGTTCCATCCACCTCATCTGTTCACCTTTATTCTCTTTTTTTTTTTTTTTTTTTTTAGGAAGCGGGTAACATAAATCGATCACTAAGTTGCCTGGGCCAAGTAATCACTGCACTTGTTGATGTGGGTAACGGAAAACAGAGACACATTTGTTACCGCGATTCCAAGCTCACTTTTCTGCTACGGGTAATGTAGATCTTCTGTGTTTTATATGCTACTTGGGCTGTAAAAAAAATACTGGTCTGGGTTGTTTTGTTTTTAGTTTGGGTTGGTTTTTTTCTTTTACTCTAACATGCTGAACTTGGATACATTAAAAATTAGTTTTAATATTAGGGAGGTGGAAGAAAGCTTGAAAAAATATCCTTGTACCTAAACAGACCTCGACTCGACTTACTGCTGTTAACTGAAGACAAATTTATTTATGCTCATCGTCTCCTGTTGCATACTTTCAAGTTTTAAAGAAAAAGCAGCACATGTTTTCATCCCTAGAATTTGGGAAATACTGTGTATCGCAGTGTGATATTTAGGGATGTGTTGAAACATTTGACAGAATCTACAGAATTAGCCTAACGTGTGCTAAGTGTTGGTATGGTGTTAAGAATTCGATAAATTTAGTTTCTTCTTTGAGAGCTTATGGGGTCTTCTCAAGATGAACTGCAAATAAAGATGTAAGCAGTCAAATATTTGTTTGTTGCCCCCAGAAGATAGGCTGGAACAATCACCAGTCTAGATGATGTTCAAAATACTGCAACTACCAAGATAAAGGTGAAATATCAAATTAATTTATTCCTTGAATTTTTTTCTGTGGTTTTTTTTTCTTTCCCTGCTGTTCAGGTGGAAAAAAAAAAAGAAAAAACCTCATATTGTTAAGTAATAGAGTCAAGGTTTTGAAAACCCAGACAAAGTCTTTATTTACAGTCACACCCTTCACGTTTGCATTTGAAATGAAATTTCAGAAATGCCTAAATAAAATCCCTTCTGCAATTTGTTCAAACGATGCACAGCAGCTCTTAGGCGATGGCCGTGTTGTCACCAAAACCATGCCAATAAGGCTAATGCCCATGTTTTTACATAGGATTCCCTCGGTGGTAACGCAAAAACCTGTATAATTGCCAATGTTCACCCGGGATCCAGGTGTTTTGGTGAAACTCTCTCCACTCTGAATTTTGCTCAGCGAGCAAAATTGATTAAAAACAAGGTAAGAGAACTTTATTTTTGCAATAACCAATTGCTTGTCATTCAAATGACACATCTGCAAACGGAGTAGCTCCATTGAAATACTCCTGTGCTTTCACTCATTTAATATAAGTTAATTTTAAATGCTAAATTTACTTTCCTGAATGTTTGGGGTTTTTATTGGCAAACGAATTTGGAAAAGGGCTTTTGATTAGGAACAGATTACAGCAGCTGGGGACTTGGTAATGGCTGATAATAGTGTGTATTCATTGCTTGGGCTCAGCACCTCATAGAGAAAGTAAAAAGTAAGTAGATCTGTGCTAAAGATTGAAATTGTCATTAAAAATTTAGATTTGATGGTATTTCAGTGCATCTATGCTAATACACAAAAATGTCACTTCTCACGAGTGGGTTTTGAAAGCATGTTGGCATCTGGCTGGAAACTACTGTCTGCAGCGTATGTGCTCTGTTGGTCAAAAAGCTCCAGACAAAATTCTGCAGAAAACATTCCAATTTTTAACCAAGATTTAGCTAAGTACAACCTACTTGTTTCTTAGTAAATGGAATGTTGCTTTTCCATGAGTTCTTCCCTTCCTAAGCCAGAAAGACTTCTCAGTACTTCTGCTGCTTTGCAGTCTTTGAGTTTTCTCTTATCCTAGAAAAGACAAGACTTTTATTTGTACCTTTTCCTGGTTTTCTCCGAACACTTTTCCGAAAGGCTGTGGTAAACGAAGACACGCAAGGAAATGTGAGCCAGCTGCAAGCTGAGGTCAAGAAGCTGAAGGAGCAGCTTGCTCAGCTTACTTCAGTGCCGTCTACGCCTGGGCTTTCTGTGCCGCAAGGTAAGAGCTGGGGCTGAGAGCAGACAGAACCTGCTGGTTTTGTAGCCTAGAGTAATTCATTAAGTTTCTGAACAATTAATATTTTTGTAGGAACTGACCCACAGAGGTTGCGTTTGTCTCATGGATCCCGTCGCCTGTATTTGTACCTCATGTTCTGCAGAAATTGATGTGATTTTTTTTGTTGTTCTTCCTCTCAAGTTTGTACCGTAGCCTGTGAGTTTAATTATCTAATTAAAAATTAATTATAGAATAGTTTTGCAGTTTGTAAGAGATGCCACCTAATCCTTTACCCGGAAGTACATGTATGTTTAGTTTAGGGGGAGGGCACTAAGGTGCTGATGATGCTGCATTCTCTTGAAGCTCAGGACTGAGCCTCTTCCACTTCTGCCCCTTCAGGAAGACCCTCAGAAGGACATTTACCTTGCAATAAAAGATGGATTTCAATGTAAGAGGGTAATAGGGTTTTTATGTCATTTTTTTTCTTCCAGCAGCTTTTCAGTAGACCATTGTACCTGCAATATCGACCCCAGCAGAGTTTTCTACTCTATACCTCTCACGGAAAGACGCTCCCTTATGTTTCATTACCAGGTCATAAGCTTGGCCTTGTAACTCTCACTTTGTTCCCCCAACACACAAATATTGACAGAGAGCTCAAAAATGTCTAGTTTCTAAGTGACAGAGGTCTGAGGGGAAGCAAGTGAAGGTGCTTAAACACTGAAGAGAGGTTCTATGCAGAAATGAATGTCTTAGAACGGTGTTTAGCCTGTGCAGTTAAATTATTTGTAATACTGGATCACACAAGAATGAAATCTGCTTGCTGGCCACTTGAAAAACATGACGGCATTTTAACCATCCTAAATGAGAACAGGGTAGTTACTCTGCACCTCCAGACTGTGGTATTAGTATTCTGTAAATAACTAGCCTTGCCCGCATAAGGATATTCAGGAAAGCTACTTTGAATTAATTTCTGAAGTGGATTAGTTAAACCCTTTTAATCCCTTGTGTGGACACTTTCCTTCCAGATTAAATCACTAATTGTCCACTTAATTCACGCTTATTTTCCCGAATTTGCTTCTCATAAACCAGTTAGGCCCCTTTTAATATGTACAAACCGTAGTAATAATGCCAATAATGGCTTAGTCTTATCAAATTAATTTCAGCAGGTTTTTGCATTTTATAGATATATTCAGCTGAACAGATGGGTTCTTTTATTTTAATAAAAGTTCATCGTAAAGCCATTTAATGCTTGAACAACTTTGTTAATTATATGTATATTGACTCCGTTCTTTATCAGCTCTTGCAGGTGACTAGGAATTAATGTCTCAACTTCTTTGCTCTGGGTATGGCACATGGCCTTGTAGAAGAATTCTACTGTTCAAAGAACTTATTTACACTTTCCTTCCAAAGCTGTCACATTATGTATGTAGGAAAAACTGTTTAATTAGTATTTTAATAACTACAGCATTTGTTTCTTTGCCTTACCCTACAGGTGCTGCTGAAAACGGGAAGAACAATATAAATTACATGAACAACTTTCTTGAAGCAATGTTGTTCTGGGAGAAAGCAGAAGGTGAAAAGAAGGTAAGAAAGCGCTGAGATTTCTAAGTGTGTTCTGTGGACTCTGAGAGACCAGCGAGTGTATTGAAACTCGCTGTCTTCATCCTTTACATTTGGTGTTGAATAAAAATACCGTGTCCCAAGATGGAGATGAGGGACGTGGGTTAGTGGTGCCCTGGCAGTGCTGGGTTAACAGCTGACTTGATGACCTTAAAGGTCTCTTCCAACCAAAACAATTCTGTGATTCTCTTCTGTCTTTCTAATTGAGACAAGCTGTAGGATGGCTTTCCCAGTGTCTAGAGGGTGGGTTGTTGAAAATTGAACAGAACAACTTCTGTTTTACTTAATTTTGAGCACATCTTTGAGTGTTTGGCTCAACAGGGTGTTTTTTGAAGCAAACCTCCCAGTCATCCTTGTTTTATTGTGCTCTGGGCCATGTCATGGCGCTGTACTGAATAAACCAAAACGGATTTAATTATTTTCTAAGAAAATAAACAGGGACTGTAGGGACTTATTTGATGTGCTCAGCTGAATGCTTAGTCTACCGGATCGTATTGGAGTTTTTAAGTAAAGTTTTCACAACACAGGGTGTAATTTGGGTTCTTGGTGTGAGCTGTTGCTCTTTACAAATCCGCTCCAAATGCCAGTCAGTGTATTCCCAAACTTTCTGGGTTTTGCATGATTTATCTGTGTGCGTGTCCGTGATATGTGCACCTTAAAAACGTGCCCAGTGTGACCATCGCCAATCTGTGTATGTGCTTTCTAAGAATTTGTTAGAAAAAATTGCTCAACTAGAAGATCTGTGTGCCAAGAAGGAGAAGTTCATTCAGTCCAACAAAATGATCGTTAAATTCCGTGAAGACCACATTGTTCGCTTGGAGAGATTACACAAAGAGGCTGGTGGAAGTTTGTTGCCAAAAGAGCAGGAAGATCTCCTCAGTGAATTGAGGGAGGAATTGCAGATGCTCAGGGAACAGGTAAGTCTTTTGCCTTTCTGGAAGAATTTTTGTGAGAACAGGTCGTGTGATGGAGATCTGCAATGGGTGGGCACAGGCTTTCTAGGAGAGTCAGAGAAGAAGAGGATGGGTGGTGGGTCCCTTCATAGAAATATCTCGCTTACATGGAGGTGCCCTTCCTAACTGAGCTCCAAAGTGAAGCGGCAGGGGAAAAAGTACAGAAATCAGGTCATCGGTCATTAAAGGACTGGAAATATTACTATGGCGTGTAGGGACGGCGCTAAGAAAGCCAAAGCTCAAAGCTGAAACTAAAAAGGGCCATCAAGAGCAGCAAGGAAAGCTGCTACTGCTTTAGTACCAGTGAAAGAGTAAACACATAAAATGTAAACCCACAGTTTTCTGAGAGCAGGTTCCAAGGGAGCCAGAAAACTAACCAGAAAAAAACAAGGGTGGTTTTCACCACAGTAGGGAATACCGTTTTCCTCTTCTTTTACAATTTAATGCTTATTAAAGGTAGGAGAGCAACAGCTAGGTATGCCTAGCGTTGTGTGGAAAATAAAAACCACTGAATAAAATACTGCTTGTCACAGATGGAGCAACACCCACGAATTGCCAAGTACGCCATGGAGAACCATAACCTCCGAGAGGAGAACAAAAAACTTCGTTCTTTACAGTCAGTTAAAAAGGCTCAAGAAATTGATGCGCAGACCATCGCGGAACTAGAAAAGACTTTTTTGGAAGCGTCAGCCACAGAGAAAAATATGGGAGGTAAAAATATGCTAATGTTTTACAGTTCAATAAGCTTACCTCTATTTCCGTTTCAGCGCTACGCTGCACACAAACATCGTCTGTCTTGATGTGGTTTCCCGTTCTTCAAAGTGGTACCTGAAGAGTGATGAAACAGGCTTACTCTGTTTCATTCATGTTGGCCTCCAAGGAAATACAGCAACAGGCACTTTGGGTTCCTGTGCATCATGTGCCCGCCCTCCCTAATCCCATTTGGTTGTCCTTAATTGTCATGTAGACCGCAGTAATATTAATTATTCTACCGCTATTCCCGTGGACTGTTGCTAATACCCATTTTTGTCAATCTCAATTGCTGCTGTGCTGTTCAAAAGCCTACAGATGCTTTCATTTGAGTGAAACGGAAGATATCTGAGCTACTCTGCGATCTCAGAGGGTGTATGTTTGTTCTTTAGGTCATCATTTATATCCCCCCACCATATCAGTGGAAGGCAACTCGCTGGTGTCCGTGGAAAGGCTGAAAGCACGTTTGCTGCAGACTCAGAGTGAACTGGCAAGTTCAAAACAAGAATACGAAGAATTTAAAGAGCTAACCAAGTGAGACAAAACAGTAGAGAAATGTCTTCAATTAAATGTCTGTAATAATTGCTTACATAGATTTTTAGACTGTATTTTTGGGACCCGAGACTAGGTTTTTTGCAGAAAGAATTTACTGTCGTCGTTCTTGAGGGCAGCACACAACGTGAAAGGCCTGAGCAATACCTTCAATGTCTATATTATTTATTTGCATATAAATATGGCTTAACTTGATCAACCTGAAAAACTCGGGTCCTGTTAGTGGAGACAAAAATGCATTTCCAGCAAATCAAGTGTAAACCTGGAAGCACAGAATGCTTTGGGTTGGAAAGGACCTTTAAAGGAAGGCAAAACCGACCTGATTTTTTAAAGAACTAGTACCCAACATTGTTGCTTTTTATTGATTTTAGTGAGTGTAATTCTGGAAGCACTGGGCACAAGGTAGTTCTGGTGTTGCCTCCCCATGTTTGTTTGTTTTGTGAAGTAGCTTTGTGATGTCCTTTTTGCTCATTCAGGTAATTGTACAAATCTGTATTTTTACTCTTAGATTTCTAGGTAGCAAATCCTAGGAACTGTATAAATCCTATACTGAGTTTACCTACTCAGCATTTCCACTTATTGTCCTGTTTCATTACAGTGGTTTCTTTAGATCTTCATATTAATTACTTTTTTCCTGCCTGTTCAATGCATTCCTATTTTATGTATTCCATGTTTTGTGCGTGTCTTGCTCTCGGCAGCATGTGTGCATTTTTACTATCAATTATTGGCATTTTCTTAGCTGAGTGCAAACAAGTGTGCTTTCGAGCCTCTGTATTTCACTAAATTTAAACTTGTTCTCAGTTTCAGAGGAACTAGATGCTTATTTTCACCTGCAAGTGTAACTATAGGCTGTAACTGAATAAGTAGAAACTACAAGTTTTACAAAATCAATTTGCTAATTTTTCTGTTGTCTGGTAGCAGTCAGAACTAAAGCGCTACTTTCCCTAAGAGGTTTTTTGTTGCAGATGCTAAAATCACAAGGGAAAGCAAGAATATTAAGCTGCCCAAAGATGAAATAGTGCATTTCCTTTTGTACGTAGACTTTGACCCTACAATTATGTCAGAAGGCCAACTATCACAATAAGAGCACATTGCCCTGCAAAAGATCTCATGAAAACGATCCCCAAATTTCTGCTCAACTGTTGGATTTCAGTTAAAGTACTCTTAGAGGGCAAAATAATCTTAACAGAGCAGCATTTCCAAAAAAAAATCTTTAAAGGATTTTCTTTAATCCTGGCAAGCACCAGTTCAGACTTCTCATATAACTGGATAACATTTTTAAAGCTTAAAACCATATTGGTATGGGCGATATCACTTTCTCATAAAAGGAATTGCAGAGCTCTCAGCTTATTTCTTACCGTGTAATGGATTTTTCCTGACACGTTCAGTTATCCATCTGCTTGCTTCATTATGCAAGCATAAATAAGCTTCTTAGCTTTTTAATATTTTTATTTTTTTTCACTTTTTAATACAGCAATGCTGCCTTTCTTCTCAAAATAATGTATTTTAATGTTTGGGCAAGAGTTCAGCTTCAGTTCTCTCATTGGCGATACTGCAGCTTATTCTTAGTGGTGGGAGGGGATGCTGGTGGAGTGAGTTTGACAGTAAAAAACACTCCCAACGCAGGAAAAAGCACATGGAACTGGAATCGGAGCTCCAGTCCCTGCGGAAAGCAAACCACCATCTTGAAAACATTCTGGAGGCAACCAAGGCCCACAAGCGCCGAGAAGTCTCTCAGCTACATAAGCTACATAGAGAAACTCTGAAGGTATGAGAAGAATTTTATTTAAAAGCACATGTACTTACTCCTGAGTTGTGCGAGAGCGTAGACCTTGATTTGTCTGGTCCTTCAACCTAACGAGCGTTCTGGTGTGGGATGAAACAGGAATGCTGCTTTTTTCTTCTGAGACACTGAATGACCCCTGCTGTAATCAGGTGACACACCTGAAAAAAAAGTATTGTCGATTAGAACTCACCACTCTGAGCATTTTATTTCATTATTCTGCTTATGGAACTATGAACCAAAGTCTGCATTCCCTCTTTACGGTTAAAACAAAGACTGCTTTGTAATCTTTCTCACAGAACATAACCACTCCAACCAAAGCTTACCAGCTGAGATCTCGCCTGGTGCCGCGGATAAGCCCCGAACTCTCAGATTACCATTCTCAAGACTTTCAGCCTTCTGAAGAGGTGATGGATGACATTTTGAAAGAGCCCGTTCCCCCCGAGATGAATGAACAAGCATATGAGGCCATGGCTGAGGAGCTCAAGGTGGCACAGGTGAATGTTCTCAACAAAAATCGAAGTGCATGTGTAAATTTATAACAAAGTGGGTTTTGGCGGGAAATACATCCCCCTCACCACGTATTTTTGATTTGGGTGGGAAACTGAAGCGCTTGAGGAATACTTGAGGCTTCACTAAACAGCTCTCTAACTATACATTGTACTTAAGAGTATTTACAATGAAAATACTGAAGGGATTTGAGAGTTGAATATCATAAGGAGTTGAATATAAACAGGGCATTTAAACTTTTACTATTTTAACCTGACAGCTTGTTTCTGAGGAAACTTCTTTATGAGTCTCTGGTGACAGCTACATTTGGAACAATAACCACAATATATAACACCGCATTATTTGGAGAAACCTGCCAAATTATGTCCACCATTACACCTCAGTTGTCTTCTAGCTTTCCTAAAGTGCAGGGAAGGTCTTTTTTCACAAAGTGCTACATAGAACTATTCTCTAGAAGCTGGAACTCGCTTCAGTGCTTGTAAAACACCTGCCACAACAGCCAAAAATAGTGATTACCATAGTGCAGAGATCCTGTAAGAAATTTAGCTAGTGTGTATGTTGAATAACTTCTTTATAAAGCCTTATTTCTCCAACATAAACGTGTCTGAAACTTAGTGTTTATTGGATTCAGTCCTTGTGTTCCCTGATGGATTATCTTGCATTCTAGCAGTTTTAGTTAGGAACAGAAGAAATCGGCCACTGAAGACACCGGTTTTATCTTTGAACGTTCTGTTTTCCATTGGTTCAGGTTATAAAAAAAAAGTAGTTAGAATTTTTATATTTAATCTGGACAGACTGCCATGTGGCATGCGAGAATAACTGGGAGATGGGTGCTCTAATTGTGAGTGTCTGTCGTGTCACAGGAGCAACTGAGCACGATGCAGACGAAGCTGGATGAAGAGGAAAGCAAGAACATGAAGCTCCAGCAGCATATGAATAAACTGGAGCATCATTCTGCACAAATACAGGAGGTGAGAGAACACGAATACGGGGCTGCTTGTGCACGTGCATGTGTGACAAGGTGATTCCCACCATGCTCATGCTACTGTGTTGTTCTAGTGAGTTCTAGTTCTTTTGATTTTTGAAATATTTATGTAGCAGCATAACTCAGGGCTCTGCAGGACTACATTTAACGTAATACTGCAAGTTTGGGGTTTTTTTTTGTTTTAAATGTTGTGATTCCGAGCCTGCTTGGTCTTAAATATAAGCAAATATATTTATTTAATATTTTTATACTATATAAATAGATATATTTATGGTTTTTATATCTCAAGATGTTCGTAGTTGGTTTTGGCCAACGTCACCTCTGGAAGACAGCCATAGTCACAAGGAAATTTTAAACTTTGGAGTGCTTGAAAACTACTTGTCTCAGTTGGAACTGAACTGCAACATCCTTACTCTATAAAATATTTACAAGTCTTCCTTAATCGCTAGGATTGATTTAACACAGGGAAGGAAGTAAGGCCTGTCTTCTTCCCAGATCAGGTTCATTTCTGATAGCTCTGCTCTGAAGCAGATCTCAGCTTCTAAGCTGTGGGTTGTTTTTAAATGAACTTTTCAGATAGGGTCATACCTTCAGTTAAAATTTTAAAATCTATATATTTTTTCTTGGACTTCTATGGATTTCAGATTCACCAAACATCACTTTTAAAGAAAAGTCTCTTGTATTTATAATCAGCTGATGAAATGCTCCAATACCTTATTACATTATAATGTGAATATCACAATATCTGAATTAGCTACTCCTACATTTCCTTCCGTTTAAAAATTTTACTTCTCTTCCCAAGCTTCTTTCGTCTGAAAGGAATGACTGGAGTAAAAAGCGCCAGGAGCTCCTGGAACAGATAAAACTGCTCGAAAAGCAATTTCAAGACAGTCAAAACAAGGCTGATAGTAAGTCTCTGAAATTCCATATGAAGTTTTGAGGTGTCTTAATGTTGTGAATCAACAATTGCACCTGGGGAGTAACTGTTCGGGTTGTTAGTCATACTGGCTTGATTTTTTAAATAATCTTCTTTTTTTTAAAGACAAAAATCTCTAATACTTGCAGAATAGCTTTTCTCTGCCCAGCCTTGCATAGTACACAATATTCAAAATTATTCTCTATTTGCCCTGTGAAGGGAGTACAGGATATGGTATTTTAAAATTAAAATATTTACTAAAAACTAAAGAGAAATCTTCTATTGTCTATCAAAATGCTGTGGTACTTTCTGGAGCGTTTTTGATTCTGCCTGTACTCTTTAGTTTCTAAAAATCAATGTTACATTGACTTTTTCCATTTCCAAATCCTTTTTCTATGTAGCCTTCCAGGTTAGTTCCACTGAAAATGTATAAAGTGTTGTGAGACTTTCCCAGGATGTTCTGTAGAGTCACGTTTTCAAGGTCCCTTCCAACCCAAAGCACTCGATGATTCTGTCCTGTATCTAACACAGGTTTCCAAATAACATCCACAATATTTGTTTGGTTTTTGACAGTATTAAAAAGTGAGGTTTATGACTTACGCATTGTCCTGCAGTCTGCAGACAAGGAGCTGTCTGCTGTAAAATCAGAATATGGTGCCTTTAGAGAAAAGCAGGAGAAGGAAATGGGTCAGCTTTCCGGCAGGCACATGGACGTACAGTTCCAGCTGGACAGCGTCAGGTACGTCGGCAGTTCGGTAAAAGGATTTAACCTCCCTCCTGGATGCATCCAGTGATGTAGTTCCTCTTTTCCGCATGTCAACTTGCACTTTACATCTCTTATTTAAAGTTGTTATTTTGTGCTCACCTCCTTTGCCTGTTGGTTTTTGCTCCGTTCTTTCCATGCCTGTTGCAGAGCCATGAGAGGTGAAACATGGGGAAACAGGCAGAAAGAAAATAAAATCAGGCTTCCTTAATTTTGGTTTGTTGTAGTATTTTCCCATTTCTATTAACTTACCGATCTCCAAAAGTTGTGGTTGTTTGAGCTTTTTTTTTTTTTCCCCAATTTAGTCTTACAAATTAACTGTTACTTCTCAGCCTGGTCACATGAAGCAGGTGACATGATGCTGCTCTAAAAATACAAGCAGAAAGAAACCATAAAAATAAGCCCAAGTTTGCCTCTTGAAGCCTGAAAAGCTCACTACATTATATGCAATAATTGTCATTGTTACTGGGAGAGGAAAATCGGTGCAGTTTTTAATCATTAGTGCAACTTACGTTATGTTGGGGTTTGGTTTGTTTTATTGCATTTTGGTTTTGTGGTTTGTTTTGTGTTTGTTTTTTCCTGGAAAGCTTGACTAAGTTATTACATTACAGTGGATCATGTCTTAGCTGAAGTCATTTTTTTAAGGGATGCATTGAGACCAGGAACCGGGAACTGAAATGAAACATTGTGGTTTCAGGGACGCCTTCTGTGTTAGCAGGAGGACTGACTTTCTGTAGGCTCTCCATGAACAACATGACTCATAATGCCCGTCTAGCAGCA
>JAVSBS010019909.1:0-12147 GCA_033124195.1 Coracias cyanogaster
GGCCCCCGGGGGGACCCGGGAGGGGGCTCAGGGATGGGGACAGGGAGGACCAGGGATGGGGACAGGAGTCATGGGTGGGCTGGGGATGGGGCAGGAGTGGGGACAGGAGGGGACCAGGGATGGGGCTGGGGTGGGGACAGGAGGGAACCAGGGATGGGGCTGGGGTGGGATGGAGCTGGGATGGGGACAGGGGGACCAGGGATGGGGCTGGAGGATGGGGACAGCTTGGGGGGACAAGGGACATGAGCAGGGGAGCAGGACCGGGGAGAGGGACACGAGTGGCCTTGGACAGGGGGCTGGGATCCCCTCCTGCCTCAGTTTCCCCGCCATGAAGGGGGTTTCCAACCACTCTTCCCTTCCTATTTCTTCTTTTTTTTTTTTTTTTCTTCTTCCTATTTTCTCCTTTTCTTTCTTCTTTCCTCCCCCTTTCCCATTTTTTCCCCCCTCCCTGGCCGTTCGGGAGCCAACGGGGCCCTTTCCCAGCCCTGACTCAGGGTTTTCCGCTCCGGAGCCGCCGGCGCCGCGGCCGCCCGCCGAAGGCCACAACCACCATGGCCCCCCCCCGGCCCCCCCTTTTGCTGGGCTTTCCACTACCCACAAACTGGGAGCAAACTGGGACGGCCGCTCCATTCCTCCTGTCCTCAGCCAGAGGGGTGGGGTCACCCCACAGGGTTTTTTTTTTGGGGGGGGGGGGTCACCAGGGTTTGGCACCCGCGGGCATCGACGGCGCAAAAAGTTCGGTTTATGGAGGGGGGGGGGTCTCTTGGATCCCCTCGAGGAGGGTGTAAATTGGGGGTTGGGGCCCCCCCGCAGCTTGTGGATGATGATGGGGACCCCCCCCCCGTGTCCCTCAGGAGTGTTCAAAGCTTGGTGGTCCCCACCGAGGGGAGGGGGGGGGGCTGAAATCAACAGAACTGCTGTGAACATATAAAGTGCAAATATTATAAAATGCTGAATAATCTGATAAAATCAAGCACCTCCAACGTGATTTAAAACAGTAACTATGACTTCCTATCCAATGAAAACCCTCAGTGCTGTGCCCTCCATCTGAGGAATGCAGTATAATGAGGCATTTAGAGATCCATGGCTGTACTTTCAACCAAGTATATGCATGGAAGTATGGTGAAAGGTCAATAGATTCAGTGAGAAGGACATTGGATTTGAACTCTGAAGTCACAGTGTTAGTCCCAAGCACTTTTGTTTCTCTTCAACTCAGGAAGCATTCAGGCTGCAGGCTCTTTGTAGATTTATTATTTCATTTATTTCTGCTGCCATACAAACAACAAATCAGCAGATAACAAATATTAATCACTGTATAAAACCCAGAAAGGACTGAGAGATGTTAGCAATAATGGGTGTTTGATGTAAGATGAGCAATATTCAAACTTCACCGAGTAAGGAGCCTTACTACACAACAGTTCCCTTGTTCCAGCAGAAAACTAAAAAAAAAAAAAAAAAAAATTAGATTTGATGCAGGAACTTAGTGGATTATTAAACTTAACAGCTGAATATTTCTACCTGTTCACATCCTAGTGATAGGAGCAGAAATTGGTTATTTGTCAGAATCAATCACTTTTTTTCCCCTACATAGAAGGAGAAGTTGAAAGCATCCTACAAGAAAGAAGGTTCAAGAGTAAGGCACACTACTTAAATATCAGCCATCTCAGCACTAAGTGCCAGGTAAGATCCTGCAGACAAGTTAACTGACACGAGTTATGCCAAAACTATGTTAACAACAGATGTGGGACACTCCACTTTGCCATCGTTGGGCCACTCCTGAACTAGTTCAGATACTGCTTTTCTACACTTTGGCAACAAAATTCACATAGATGAATAAATGATGCAGTAAGACAATTTTTTTTAAAGCCTGGGACAGAATCTGAGTGATACCTTTTTTCTTCAGTAACAACATAACATCAGTTGTAAGAAAAATATTCTACTTTTCATAAAGGCTTGTTGTTTGGTTTTTTTTTGTAAATTTTATCTCATTTTCTTTCTTGACTGTATCTAATAATTTGAGGAATAGGTTATACAAAATATGTAACATCTCAACACAGTTTGCCTACCTATTCTTAATGTTTCAGATTAAGCAGATGCAGGAAAATGTTTACTTAAAATATTCCATGTGCACCATTCTAGAAATACATTTATGAGCTAATGAGCATTCATGACACATTTCTACTCACAAATATTTCCTTTTTTATGGTGCTTAATATTATTAGACAGTAAAAACTATCCTAAAAATTATACTTCATATATAACAAATAAATAAAATGAGTGTCTTGTAACGGTAATGTAGCTTTTATAGTTACAATAACTGCTTTATTCATCCATAGCTCTGTCATTCATAACTTATGTAGTCACTATAACTTAGAGAATACAATTTCCTGTATAACTATCAATCTTTTCTGGTTTGTTTGGTTTTTTCTTTCTTATTTCATGACACGTTACTCTAGTGGTGTTGTGTCTGAATTTCTGGATTTCAGAAGACATATATCTTTTTTTTCAGATTCCGTTTAAACTCTTCTACTTTTTTTTTTTTTTTTAGTATGAAATTAGTCTTTCACATGGTGAATGCTTATGAATAACTGTCAAGATTTAGAGCTAGGCCAGCCACTAGATGAATGGCAGATGCTCTCTATTAAGCCCTCTCCCTTCCCAAAGGGAAGAGAAAGGGAATAAGGAAAAGACCCTTATGGATTGGAAAATAAAAATATAAACCATTTTACTGAAAATATTAAAATAAAATGATATATATACAAAACCAATATCAAACCAAATCCTCCCAATGGAAATTACATCACCATCACCACCACTGCTGTGGAGCAGGCACTGGGGCAGTGCCAGACTGGACTCTGTGGCAGATGGGAACTGGACTCAGGAATACATGGGTCGGAATCAAAGGCACAAAGGACAGAGTCCTCATTGGATGCCAGCCATTGATGAAGATACTTGACTCTTGTGATTCCTCAGCTCTATACTGACATACATGAGATGGAATACCTCGTTGGTCTGTTTAGGGTCACCTGTCCTATCTGCTTCTCCCTACAGGTGCGGACTTTCACTTCCTGCACCCCTCGATGTGGTACACAAGAGTTAACAGTGACCTTGGTCTGCATACCAAACCTTGGTAGTAACTCTAAACATCAAGTGTTGCCACTGTTAGAAGCAGGCACTCGCTGTGAAAATCTGCCGTTAACTTCAGAATGTGGAGTTACTTAGAAGAGACTTAGCTGAAGAGTAAAATTGTGGAAAAGAATCAGTTCTGTTCTAACTCAAACCAGGAAAATAATATTTGGTAAGATGTCTTTCAGATGCTTTTTGTATTTGTGATTTTAGCTTCATGAAATATCACACTTCCCACCTGCCTTAATTTCTAATCCATATTTTGGTAGATTGAATAGTCTAGTATATAGATGCAAAAAAAAATTAAAATTCAAATTTTTTGTAGGCTGTGGAAGTTGTAGGTTTTCTGGGAGTTTTATAGGTAGTTTTATCAGTTAAAGTGGTTTATAGGTTTATATGAAGTTTTATAGGTTATCTGAAAGTGTTTAAGGCCAGGTTGGATGCAGAATCAATCACTTGTACAACCTACTGTAGTGGGAGGTGTCCCTGCTCATGGCAGGGGGATTGAAACTAGGTGGTCTTAATGTCCCTTCCAACTCAAACCATTCTATGATTCTATGATAGTCACCCTCTATTTAAGACCCTTCTACTCCAAGATCAATGTCAAAGATGGAAGCATAAATGAAGAAAAAACAGTTCTAAAGCCATAGTTACAGAAGAAATCCACCATATTCTGTTGTATTTCTTTTCAACAAATGTAGAGATAAAAAAAGAAAGGGAGTTCCACAGAAATGTGAAGGTTAATTCAATAAGAGATTTTCTATTTGAAAAAAGAATAAAAAAATACCTCTTCTATTTCAGTTACTAAAGTGCAAAAGAATTAAGATGACAAAGAGAACAGCAGTTTTTTGTTTACCTTTAAAAATCTGATAAATTTGATAGTTAAGTATGACATCATCATAAATGTGAATCATCTGCAGTTAGCATAAAATGATAAAGAGCTGAGGGAGATAACTTTCTGCCTTTGGATATGAGTGATAACAACTGAATCACAGGAGGAAACATCCTTCCTAGCTACAGTTCTGACGAAGTAGGGGCAATGTGGTTATCATTATGAGCTACATTTTATCAGCTGCCAGACATCTGTAAGGACACCATTTCATAAACCTTTTACTACTTAGAAAACTGACAAAAATAATTGTTTTTAAGAGACAGAACCATACTTTTTTTTTTTTTTTTTTTTTTTTGGCTACAGCTTTGACTGTACAGGTTATAATTTCTGATCAGAGAGACACCAACATATGGAATGCCCTGGTTAGTGGTCTTTTACAGCCATTGAAGAGGAATACTCCGACCTAACAAGGGAAACAACTCATCAGGAATAAGTGCTGCCTAAAACATCTGCAGTGTTCTGGTCTTCCTAACCTGATATTACAAGAGATGCTGTCTCCAAGATGGAATGTGTCCTTTTTAGATCATAGATCTTAGTCTAGACCTCAAATCCTGGCCATCTGTCCTGAGTTTGGCTGGGATAGAGTGTGTGAATATTCAAGGAATTATCCCTAAAGATCTATTAAGAAATATGCATTAAACTTTGCTTTTGTTACTTTATTTTCTCTTTTCCTCTCACCCTCCTGACATAGAGGGGGGTATAGTGCAGAGCAGCTTCTGCATACCCCTTGTATCATTTGCCTTGCTGTCAAGCAGCAGGGTTCTTCTCCTCAAGGGAAACTGGGCTGTGGCCACAGCCCAGGCAGGTTATTACACCACCAAACAGGGGACAGCCCCAGACAGCCTAAAAAAGCCAAGTTGGGGACACTGCCAGGGACTGGGGACCATCACAGAAGATGAGGTAGGGTCAGGTCCAGGGTCAGTTTGGGCCATCCAGTCAATGGGCCAGGACTGCTGCAGACAGGGTCTACCTACCACACAGTTCAGTCTCTGTTTAAGCCCTTGGGCCTTTGGGCAGGAAGCATCTGTCAGGAAGCCCTGGGTGAGGCTGGTCAGGGCAATGGAGGTTTGTTGGTGCCCTCAGAGTCACGAGACTTGGCTGTGGTCAGATAAATCAAGTATCAGAGGTGATACATAGGTTTGTCTTCACTGATTTACCCTTTAGCAGCATTGATGAAAAAAAAAATTCCTTTTTTTTTTTTTCTTCTTTTCTGAGATAAAGACAGTTTTAAGACTGTTTTACTGTGACACATAATTAGTTTTAAACAAAATTTGTGGAAAGGGATCTTAAATAGGTAAATCTGGGGTTTTGCATTAGCGTAGGACTGCCCTTGACAGGCAGTGCCATAAAACCAGAAGAGTTCTATAAAATGTATGTGTACATGCACACACATGAATGTGTATATATACACATACAGAAACACAAAGAAACATATACTGAATTTATAACAATATTTCTAAGTCAGTTTTCTTCCAACGTAGAAATTGATGGGGTAAGTATCTACTGTTTCAGCCTCATGTAACAACAGGGAATGAAAATAATCTGTTCTCCTTTCACAAAAACTACTAGTTAGCTGTTGTTTACTTCAGTGAGGCCAAAAGTTCCTCATCAACAAAAAAAACACCTTTATTGTCAAGTTTCCAAGCAATGTAACTACTTTTCAGTGGACCTGCGCAGAGAACATCTAATGGTTTTTCAGTCCATTGCAAGTTAATAGTCAGTAATCTGGGAGGTTTGCCTTAGTTAAAACTCTTTTAATTTGTTTTGATAACTAAACTGTGTAGACATGATTTTGTTGTTAGTTTCATAATTGAGATATTCTCTCATGCATTTTGGCTGAGTGATTTCTCACTGTGCTTCATTTACAACCACACGGCCTCTAGAGTTTGCTGAAATCAGATGCTCATGCTTCTGTTTCATCGTGTTGCCTGTAATTAACTTTTATTGTCAAAACCTGTCAGACTCATGACCATCTTCTTGAACCAAAAATGATATTTGACATCTGTAAGCCAAAATTATTCCTTGAAGTGATTTGTATTAATCTGGCATAGGGCCAAATCCCCAAGAGGTGTAAGTCAAGTCAGCATAAAGCTGTTGAAGTCAATGAAGGGATGGCGCTTTACATTAGCCAAGAATCTAATCCAGATAGCCTGACAGCACTATTTTGAAAGTAATTGACTGGTTTGAAGCATCCATACTCTTAAGAGCTTTTATTTTACAACATACATGCTACATAACATTCTGTAATTAAAATATATGTGCAGTTTCTTTACTACTGGTAATATATTTTTTCACTGTCTAATTTTGAGCATCTTATACAAGTAGCAGACTTTGAATTCAGTCATTTATGTTAAAGTAGAACTCTGTAGATTTGAGTCTTCTGGCTCCAGAAAATACTTGCTTATTAACTGAAGCCACTCATGCTTGCAGGACCTGGTTCAACTAATCATTCATTGATCACAAAGTAGTTGTTACACTTGGAAAGCCTAACTGTCCTGAGTGAAGGGCTATTCACTGGGGACCTCTGATGGAAAAATAAAGCTTCTCTAACCTGATGTACAGCTCTGATCATGTCTACCTGTTGTTTTTTTGCTACAGTGACCTTAAAATATCTCTTCTACCTCCTAGAGAAAAGGAGCAGTATCTTTCTCTGCTTGTACTGTGATATCTGGTGCACAAGGGAGAGTGGTAACAAAGTGATCATTACTTTCTTTTTTGTTTTCCATATTAGGGGTTTTGTGGAGGCAAAGAGTCTTGCACTATCTACTAAAAGTGTTTCCTACCCACTTTGTTAGTACCGGCAAGCGCTATGTAAAATATCCTTGCTATAATCAACCTGTTCTATTTCCCTTAAATTATTAGGTGGCAAAAAGAATCATCAACATGTTATATTTTTAATATGACATTTAAGAAATATGCTTTTGGGAGGGGAGTATGATTTTGTCCTCCCAAAACTAAGATAAGAGAGAGAGTTTTCACAAAATGTTGAACTGGTTTAAATGACACAATCCTTGCCTAGCAAAGAAAAACAACTTAGATTTTTCTACTTGATCTAATGAAAGGTGTCGCTGCTGTTGGCAGGGAGGTTGGAACTAAATGATCTTTAAGATCCCTTCCAATCCAAACTATTCTATGATTCTACTAACTGATTTTTTTCTGCCGTACATTTGAGTCCTGGTTAGAGAGCAAAACATGCTGCAGGACAGTAGTCCAAGCTCTCCACTCTAGTAAGGTCGTTATTATAAATCAAGGAGGGCTTTTCAAAGTGCATGGAACTAGTTATACAATTGTTTCTTTTACTTTTTTTTTTATTCCAAATATCTCTCTATAGTAGGCAATGACAGACTTTGAAAGCTTATTTACCATAAGCACCTCACTGTGGCACTGATATTTCAAAACGCATACTATTTCTGTGGGATAGAAAATGATAGTTTAAATAGAAAATACATAAGTTGAAAAGTAAGTTTGCTGGTGTTGTGTTTTTTTCCTGAATGATTTTGTATTTTAATCCAAAAGAAACTGTGAATGTAGATATGAATACTTCAGATTGTGCAGGTTTCTTTCTACACTAAAATGTGGTCCAACAGCCTCCAGGTAAGCAAACGCCCAGAAAAAAAGTGTTACCTCAGAGTAAATAAGCACAGAAAACATGTCATGTTTCACACAGTATCATCATTTAGTACATATATTTGTAGAGAGATTGCTTCCCCACAACAACTTGTCCACTCAGAAGCCTTCTGCATTTTTCTGCTTCTGCATTTTGTTTGTCTACTTCTATACTATTTTCCAGCTATATCACTGAAGGGTTAACTTATTCTCTACCTTCTCCTTCCTCTGTATTTATCTCACTGAAGCAGCTGTGATCGTTGCAGTCACCCTACAAGTGAAATGGCAGACAGACTCCTCTGAGATTGCATTACCACTCTGTAAGCAGCTGCTAGGGGAACACAAAGACACAGTGCACTCTATATATCTTTTCCCAGAGTCTCAGAATATTTTCTTTATGATAGCCTCTTTTCCAGCTGGCTTGAGAACTGAAAGTCCCAAGGCAGCTCCAATAACTACACTTGTGGCTGATAGATTTATTCATTGGACTATTAGCAGACGTATTAATTTCTTTAAACCAAGTGTTAAAAATGATAATAAATCTGACTGAGGCTATATCTGATAACGATTTGTGAAACCTCTCATTTTGAATATATTAGTCTAAACTGTATCTGATGAAATAAAAAGGAAGTAGAAGTAAAACCATCTTTACTGAAGAAAATATAAATATTTCACTCTAAATGTTGTCCTGGTTCTAGACAAAAAGTGATTCAAAACACATTCACATACGTATGCACGTATATAAAATTGTATCTTGCAAGAACTGACAAAGACTTTGGTCTGTCAGTTTTACTTTAAAAGAGAGAGTAATTGTGCATAATAGTGCTAAATAAGTCATCTTCATTCTGGAAAGGTAACTACTCAATTTCTACATCTGAAGCAGAATATCAACTATGGACTCCAGGGGAGTGTTGTCTGCTTCTTTTCATCTTCAGCAGATGAATCTTGCCTATGGTGCTTGATTCATGACTCAAGGGAATATAAAATGCTACTATAAAATAAAAGATATCTACAATGAAAATACAGTTATAGATTATTGCACAGCACTGTGATGCTCTTCAGAGGGCTTTATAGAATAGAATCTTCAAATTCCATCTTTTTTTCTGCAATGAAAAGCAAACTCATAAGAAGACTTTTAGTTGACTTATAAAAGAATCAATCATATTTGGAAAGTTTGTGTATAGTCTGTTTTGTCTTTTGTTCCTTTATGCTTCTGAGAGACAGATCCTCAGATAGTTTTGAATAGTTTAGCTGAGAGTGGTAGGATATAAGGCAGAATTACAAGTCTAGAAAATTTTGATCATATTTCAATGTCAGATCTAATTTCCTGTTCCAATGGAAGCTAGAAAAAGGTGCTTCAAAGGAAAACTAAGAAGCCTATAGTAGACCGCATGAGATAACCTGTCCCTGACTTTAGTCTCATACCGGTGTTAAGCAGGAGATTTAACCTGAAAATTAGCAAGAGACTGGAGATTTAGGTAATAAAATTTAGCAATCCTCACCAGTTAATGCTACTTGTACTACCATTAACTCCTTAGACAGTCCCCATTCCTACTGTTTTTACAAATTTCTATTTTACAATTTCCTTATTTTGCTCACTTTTTCTAGCAATAGTTTCTGCATTTTTTTGAAAAGTATGTTTTATTAATTTCCTATTCTTCGCTTTTCAGGTCTATCATGTAGTCCTGTTGCTTTTATGTTGTTACAAATGAGAGCAAACAATCTGCTTTTCACAGCTTCAAATATTCTTGAATCATCTTCCTTCTTATGCACCTATTTCCTGGGCTAAGTGACCCTAATTTTTTGTCTCCCTTTTCATATTAGTGTTTTGTCAATTTCTAGCTAACCTCTATTACTCACCTCTGGTGTGGCAATGATTTTCTTAATACAGGACAATCGGTCCTAAAACCCATATTACAAGTGAAATCTCATTATCATTTCATTTAGTGTTACTGAAGCCATTTCCCTATTATTGACTACTGTTTTTCAGAAGCTCATTTCTGCACAGCAAGCACTGAGGAGTTTTTCGTGTTGTTTTCAGCCAGGCTCTGCTTTTTTATTTGGAGCGGATGCATGGATTAATATGAAATACTTCAAATTTATAAATATGAAATCTATTGTGCTTTGTAAGCTGTTCTCCTTTTGTTTTGAGATTTGAAGGAAGGCATGAGAGATCGCTGCTATGGTTAATTCCAGAAGCCCTGCTTCTTTAACCCTTAGAGCACAGTAATATCTCTGTGTCACAAGAGGGGTTTGAACACAATGTATTGTAGGTCTTCTCCGCAGGCAGTCACTCCCAACAACAGGCAGCATCCAAAGAAGCAAGGGCTGGTCAACACAAAGACAGGGCTACTAAATCTGTGGGGTTTGTAGCAAGACATAAATCAAGCTCTTTTTTTTTGTTGTTTTAATTTTAAGCTCTTTATTTTTTCTTTAATAAACTTTCTTTAGCAAGAGAGTCTGTTGCCAGCTAGAAAAGCTGATAACTCAGCTTTGAATAATAATGACTTGCACTTCGTAAAATTTATATTACTGTTGAAAGTTTTAGCAAAGTCATCCATACTGCTCAATGTCAGACATGATGAGAGAATAATTTGCTTATTGAGTAAGAATACAATGAGACCTTTGAAATCCTCTTGCTGTAAGGTTGTCTGTATGAAAGTGATGAGTAGGGAATCTTGTGACCTATCCTTGGAAAGATCCAGGCTTCCAAACCCTGTTAAAATGGCTGGTTTCAAATAACAGTTCTGTTATCTTTTTTTTCCACAGAGTCTGACCAAAATTTAACTGCTTTGCTTAGTATAGGTAAGGTCAGGAGATATATCACTAGGTGTTACACTGTAGGATGACAGAGTTTTCTACATCTGTCACAATAATCCAGGCCATGTCTGTGGCAAGGCGAGAGTGGCAGCAGCCAAAAAAAGGGCAAGACAGGTTGTTTGCTTACTACCTCCAACCTCCTCACCCCAGCCACTGCAGTTCTTCATCATGTCTACCACACCGATACAGCAGCAGCAGCTACAGTGTCTCCTTCACCTGTGCCATGCCAGTATCCCAGACAGCATTTAGGTCAATGCACAACATGAGCTGCTTAAACAGCAGTTCCTTAATTTATTTAACTTGGGGAGTGGGAGGAGGGGGAACTGGGGAGAGGAGAAGTGTAAATGAAATTTCCATGCATTCATATGTGGGATTTCTGGAAAGGTGGTGAGAAGTAAACAGATCAGAAACCTGGGATAGAATATGCTAAAAAAAAAGGAGAAAAATAAGTATGTACATTTAGATTTCTCTTTAAAGCTAAGAACTCAAAGTTAATCTCCAGAAATGGTAACATCTATATTCATATCTGTACACAAATAAAGAAATATGCTTACATATATAAAAATATATTTATAACAAATCAACAGATATATATTATATCGTGGGTTTGTTTGCTTAGGCAGTGTTCCTAGTGCACTTGAACTCCATAGTTCATTCCACAGAGCTAATTCATAACTTCTTTGGCTTTACATATGTCCAATAGTGTTTACAGAAAAAGGCATAGACCTTAACGTTTTTTATGCAAAACATGCTTTGCTTTCTCCTCCTACGTAGTTTGACAGATACAAACTGAGTTGACACAATTTTCATTAAATGAATAATAAAATGATATCTACAACTCCCTGGCAGAAGTTTATTTTTTAAATAAAGTTGACATTGATGGCCTTAATTATCGACATTAATAATACTTATTTTTCTTATAGTATACGGAATAATGGGAATGAGAGCAATTCTTTTTCCTAAAGTGATGCCTCCAAGTCAGGACTGATAAAGAGCATTGTAATTGAAGAGAAGTGAATCATGAGGATATTTAACCCCCTGTTCATACTAACACAAGGCAGTTTTTCAAGCCTAGTTAATCATAATGAAACTTGTGATAACACTAGTACCCATTATGACGGCAGAACATCTGTATAAAAATTATTGACCTTTTTGAATGTATTAGATTGTTATCAAGAAAATTATGAAGTAAATCTAGGAAACATAAACGTCCTATTTTCCCAAAGAGTTATTCAGAGATGCATTTATTTAGACAGATATTATTGAAGTGTCTGTCCTCATGCCAAAAATTGGTAAGCTAAGAGAAAAATCCTACGAAAAAAAGTCACATGGCCACAGTTACTGTTAGGCTGCCACTGAGCAAATAAATCATGCTATGTAAAATATCTAACCCTGCATTTTAGCCACAGTCTATAGGTTTGTTAGAGCTTTACTATAAAACGGGTGATGAGTTGGTAAGAATTTATACTCAGGAGCAAAGAAAAGGCCAGGGAGGGAAGTGTAATGGTGAATGTCTCTGGTGGAACCTGAGACAGAAGAGGAAGTAGGTGAACCCTTTATTAAATGGCTGGTGTTCTTCAAGGGTTGTTAATGGAATCGATACCATGTAACAAGTTCATTAATGGTTTGGATTGTGGGTCAAATTATATCCTCAACAAATTTGTTGGTGACAACAAACAGGGCGGGGGGGGGGGGGGGTTATT
>JAVSBS010019909.1:12157-51370 GCA_033124195.1 Coracias cyanogaster
CCCCCCCCCCCCCCCCGCCCCCCCCCCCCCCCCCCCCCCCCCCCCCCCCCCCCCCCCCAAGTGCTGAAATGCATCAGATGCATTTCCCACCTGATCCCTCAAAGTCTTTTCCAGTCTAAATTATTCTACAGACAGCTAAAGAAAAGACACTATCTGATGGAGGGGCAAAGAGCCACTGTTTGCAAATGGCATACTTTAAAGGAATTACACGAAATCTCTTTATTCTTTTCTCCCTATAGGATACAAACTATCTGTAAACAAACTTCCTGTCATTGGATTTTATTTAACTCACTGTTTATAGTTCTTAACTAGCTATCAGCAACTCTTCAAATTTAATTAGTTCCCTTGTTCTTGTCATGAAATCAAATTGTGGCCTTCACAAAAGTTTTTTATTATTCTAAACTATGTCAGCCTTTATTCTAAAATTCTCCTATGTGGAAGTTTCCATTCTAACAGGTCCCAGCAAGAACTGTACAAGAGTAAAGTTTAAATCACCTAATTTTACTGTCTCACCAGATAATTTTTTGTCATTTGATCCAAGCAAGTATTTTAGACACCTATTGAAGAGCTGGATTAAAAACTCTCAGGGAATGGACGTTCACTGTTTGTTACAGAGGGATTATGAATGACTAGCTAATAAATATTGCATTTCTACACAGATACAGTTAAATTAAATGATTGTCATGTTTACTCCCTCATTATTTCTTAGTCATGTAGTTTAATCTTGTGGGCCCAAAGCACTACAAAACCAAGAATATGGCCCTGCACTGTGTAGAGTCCTTCAGTGGAGTATTTATGTTGGAAACTGTGAACTAGCTGGGAAGTACTAGATTGCATGAAACATTTGCTTGTGTTTACAGGTTTGTTTTTTCACTTTCTTATCTCTAGGGGCCTGTTATAGTGTGGAGACTGCAGACCTGGTGTGGAGGCATCTGCGTGGTGTTCCCTTGAAACTTGAAGTCTGCCAGAGAGACACATGTGGTGTCAGTGACACCTGTCCCATAACACCAGCATGGGACACCTTCCCCAGTCACCAGCCAGGTGGTACACGGGTGTGGGAAACCAACCCACTGCCTTTGGGAGGCGGCATGGACGCTTGCGCCCGGACCACAACAATGGGTGTTGCCACCCACAGTCTCTGGTGGCTGGAAAGCTGACAGCTACATAGTGGAGGGTCAATTAATGTCTGAAGATGACTGTGTGTGACTGTGTGTATTATTGTGAGCATTAGGCTAGATATTGTTTTTGTCCAACTAAAGCCTTTCTAATGAGATTATATTATTATAGTTGTAATACTGTTTATACATGAAAAAGGAATAGTAGAGCTCAATATTCCTCGTGCTGATTTGAACACAACTTTCTGTGCAAATTATTCTTTCAGTTTCAGAGCTTTGATTGCCCTGCGACAACGAGGTATCAAGGGCAAGAAGCTTATCAGATGGTTTAATGAGTCCATATAGCACTGTGCAGCTTGAGTCTCAAAAGCAGTATAAATGCATTAATTTGGCACACTACTGAGTGAGGACGGTTTCAGACAGCTCTCCTTACTGAGGCCTTTTAACCAGTTCTAGGCCAACTAACTAGTGCAATTAGTGTCAAACCAGGAGTCTAACACTATCACTTTACTAACCTGCAGTGCAGAGACACTTCTACAATATTAAAAAAAAAAAAAAAAAAAGCCATGTGCTTAAATCTGACTTTTTTTCTGTTATTTTCAGAAGCATTTTCCTCTTCAAAATGGGCACATTTATGCCAAATTACACATAATTGTTTCCTTCGCTTGTTTTAGAATTTCCTATTCCTAACAAATTTTGCTGAGCAAGATGGGTTGCTGCCAAACTCTAACACCGTGATCACACTGAGCAGGAAATTCTTCTGGATAAAACCAGGACAAATGACTTCTGGTAGATGACTTAGATGAAGATATTGTCAGAATTTGTCTTAGATCCAGGGCAAATATGAAGGACTTCAAAATGACTAGTTGGCCTGATTGCTTGTTGTGATTACACATTTATTGCTATTTTCCCAGGTTACTCTTAGTTGTGTTTGTTTATGCAAATGAGTCCTCTTATTCATACATGAGATTTTATTTCCCTAGTTCAGTACACCACTATCCAGTATGAAAACTAGGTTCACATGAAGCACTTAGTGAGGACAGTTATCTAAGCATTAACCACATTCACATATTTGATGAATAATAATCATATATGAAAACTTAATGTGCTAATGTGTTGTCGTGATGGACATTTTGCAAAATACACATACAGAGTAACAGAACAAGAAAATATGGAAAAAAATGTTTTAAATATTTGCATATGTCTGACAAAGAACAGGATTTAATGGCTTTTTCCCATTTTGAAATACAGATGTTTTCACATATGAGCTTGTGAACTGATATGACAGCTATACATATTGACAGCATTTGCTGTTGTTACATTCAGGCTTTATACATCCATGAGCACAGGAAAGGAAAGATATTTCTTGCTTCATGAACGCAGAATATGTGTATTGCAACTGACCCAATTTGTCAGCGAAAACAGATGCTTTATGCACCACGTTCTTTAAACTCACCAGGGTTAGCAATGTCAGAAGGGGGTATACACTAGGAAGGAGGGATGCATTTAGCATAATACAAGATACTGTTTCAAAGAGTAATAGTAATGAATATATTCAAAATATAGTCTGGATATCAGCAAAGAATGTCTTGGCATAGAATATTCACCTGCAGTAAGTTTTGAAAACCACATTGCCTGGAAAATTTTAAAAACAGATAAGAGAAGAAAAGACATCCTAGTAAACGTACTATTTCAGGGAAAAGTTGCTTGCAGGAAGAAATCATTAATTCCTTTCCATTGCTGAATTTCACTTTCCTAAACATGAAGATCTATCAGGATGTTTTTTGCAAATCATGGCAACAATAGGCTACAAGAAATTAACATTTTTTGGATGTACTTTTGACACATGCTTTCCAAGCTGGTGAAAGAAACTGTGGGAGATGAACTGAAACGTGACAGTTGCAGTGTAACTGTCAAGATCTAACCAAAAAAACACAGAATACACTAATGGCTGTGAACCTCACTCCTCGGAGCAGCTTCAACCAGTCTGCGCTGATAACAGAGGAGGTACCCCTTGGTGATGACACTATGCTTAATTTATTGAGCATCTACCACATGTAACAGGTTACCAACGTCACCTGCAATAGTGGAATCAAAACATCTAGACTGACAGAAACAGATTTGTATCCCCCCCCTCCCTTTATAAATAGCAGCCAAAAGAGCTTTAAACAGCTGTCAACATGAATCTTATTCATCTGTCCAACAGCTAGCACTTTTCATGCCAGTGAATATCTAAATGGGCAGGTTCTGCTCCTATGAAGCATTTAAAAGAATTTAGAGGTTGTCATTCTGACACTTAAAATCAGAACATACCTGTTATTTATACTGTGTGCATTAGCGCTTGTGTATGTGTGTGTATTTAGCCCTATATAAAGGTAAACACAGGCGTACTTTTCACCTGACTGATCTTTCCCTAAGTTCCTTTTAACTGAATAGATTAACTGCTTACTGGCCAGTATGCATAGCCAATACCTGATAGTTAGTTAAGGATATCACATCCACAATAGACTATGAAGATTTTAACAAATGGGTTGTTACCATCTCTTTTATGCAGTGCAAGGAAGTCGATGTCCAACTCCTTTGTCTTCATTCCCCACAGCCGGTTGGTGTGACAGTGAGGATGGGATCAGGGATGCACTTACACAACTCTGAACAGCCTTATGCTTCCTCCTTCTGATCCCATGTGTCTTAGATATCAGTCTACACAGGGACTTGGGTTCAATGGGAAGTGTAACAAAACCTCTTCTTTCATCTCTGAGGAGTCTTTGATGACAGGCACTCCCCTTTTTGTGGTAGTTCTCTAATGCTTATGCACTGTAGTCCATTTTCAACATTCAGGTGGACCACTGAAGAAAATAAGATGCACTTTTGTAAGTAAAGGTACACAGTCTTGAAATGAGTTTGTTATTAAATGTGTGTTTGAACTGGGCTCAGTTCATTCAAGCATGTGCAGAGGTGGCCTCAGTTGAGCAAATAGCTAAAGCAGGGGTGTGATGCTAAGATTTGGATAACGCCTTCAAATGCTCTGTGGTGTAGGCAAAGAGGATCTTTTTGCCTATATTTTGCAAAGATGTATATAGTGAAGGAGGAGGGTGCAAGGGAATTTATTTTAATTTTAAAGTGTGGTTGAGAGGTTTGCAGAGTATGAAAAAATAGCTGAAAATTGGGATTTACTGTTTCTGCAAAATAGTGGTATAACTAATTACTGAGGATCCTATAAAACTGTATTTAATTATACATTTTGGTAGAAAAAGAAAGGATAGAGTTTCAAAGAGGAAGGCTAAGGGGAAATCAACAAAGCAGAGGTATGTTTTCCAGGCAAGAATTTTTGCTAGTACCATGACTATAAAATCGGGCTTTGCAGTGAATGCTCAGAATGCTTTTAATGAGGATACAGGAATGTTCCCTTCCAAACTGTGCTGCAATGGTGCAATTGTGTAACTTTTTCAATACAACAAGATCCAAATAAATGTAACCTTGAAAAAAAAAGCTGACTTCCAAGTGTAGGTTCTATGCACAGTTAATGAAAACTATTTTCAAAACATAATCCATTACAAATACATAAAGGCCAGCAAGTGTTAAGGATGGGTTACTTGATTCACATGGAAAACCTCACTGGAATTTTTGCATAACTGTAGCAAAAATTAAATCACAATATTTTCCTACCACCATAGCCAGAAAGCAATATCCTTACATACAGCATTGTCAGCCCAGCTACCTTTGTGCGCCTCTATGTGCATGGCTAAATGATTTTATGCTTTTTTCTTGCTTTCATGTTGCACAAATACTTAATTACCAGGCATGGAACTATATTAGCTTTTCCGTAAATTTTACTGAATTTTTTCTCCATAGCGGTGCTAACATTTTAAAGGGAATTTTAAGATAAACTGCAGTCAACCATAGTTCAGCTGGTTATAGAGCTCCGCTAATATTAGTGTGTCAGGGATCAACAGTTAAAAGCTAGACTCTAAGCAGCTGCATGTTACAGGAACTCTGTGTAGATGGAGAATGCAAGAGCAATATTTTTCTCTTTGATAACATGAAGAAAAGCCTGGTGATTAAACACCTCAAGCCTTTTCTTGCAGAATGATTTTCCTTGGCTGTTGTAAAGAGAACAGTAGTAACTTACAGTTGTTATTGTAGTGTAAAAATTAAGGTTGGGTTCAGAGATATTTAAAGCTTTTTAGAATGTGATTAGTCATCCTTTGAATGTAGAGCAGATAATCATTTGCTTAAAGGTAAACACACGTCTTAAATGCCTTGATATGTTGGGAAATTAATTAAAATTAATTCAAATATTATCAGTAAAATAAATTGGACAAAATTAATTTCAAAAGCATTGGTGGTAGTAACAGGAGGACTGGTCAGCTCTGTCCTGCTCCAGCAAATGAGACTCAGACAGCAAACTGCTGTGAATAGGGGTAAGACATAGAGGCACACATTGGAAACCTACCACTTACTCCTACAATATTTCTTCCCCTTCTCTGTATGAGTCTCCACATTGACTGAGTCGAGTGCAGAGAAGCTCCACAGACTCTCTGCTGCTCTTTACATCAGATGATAAATCAGCCAAATGCATCTCATCCATGAAATCCGGGATCAGAGAGGAGGCCTTGTTGCTTCTTATTTGGTACTGTATGCATATGTTCATCATAGAGGAGAAACTATGAGGGCATCTATATGATACAGGTGTCGAAGCAGTGTGACTAATGCTCAGGGCATAAGAACTGACAGTTTTAAAGAGAGATGGAATAATCTGGAAGCAGGTGTGATAAAACAACCAGATGATGGCTTAGAAAGACACAGGATGACTCCACTGGAAGTGAAAAGAGGCACTGGTTTTCAGTAGGGAGGCTGGACCAGTGACTTGTGGAGAGATTTTCGGATAGGATACAAATGTGAGTGTGATACAAATTAAAAAAAAATATCAGAAAGCTCTAAGAAACTGTAAAATGCTAATGTTACTATTCCAGATGAGTACTGTGTTGGATTTACATGTCAAGGTTTTGGTAGCAGGGAGCTATAGGGATGGCTTTCATGAAAAGATGCCAGAAGCTTCTCCCACGTCCAATAAAGCAAATGATAGCTGGCTCTGACATGGATCCACTATGGGCCAAGGCTGAGCCCAGCAGTGACGGTGGTGGCACCTCTGAGATAACTGAAGAAGGCTGTGATCCTGTGGGAAGCCTGTGCTGGAGCAGGCTCCTAGAAGGACTTGTGGAGTCATGAAGAGAGGAACCCACACTGGACCAGATTTGCTAGCAGGACTTGTGACCCTGAGAGGGACCTGCACTGGAGCAGTCCGCTCCTGAAGGGCTGCACCCCATGGGAGGGACACTGGAGGAGTTCTTTAAGAACTATGGGCTGTGGGAAGGACTCATGTTGGAGAAGTTCATGAAGGACTGCCTCCTGTGAGTGAGACCCCAACCTGGAGAAGGGGAAGAATGTAAGTAGTCCACTCCTTGAGAAGGAAGAAGTGACAGAGACAATGTGATGAACTGACCGCAACCCCATTCCTTGTCCCCCTGTGCCACAGTCTGGAGGAGGTAGAGAAATCAGGAGTAAAGTTAAGTCTAGGAAGAAGGGAGGAGTGCGGGGAAGACTTTTTTAAAGATTTGTTTATATTTCTCATTACCCTACTCTGATTTGATTGGTAATAAATTAAAATAATTTCCCCAGGTTGAGTCTAGTTTGCCTGTGATGGTAATTGCTGAGTCATCTCCCTGTCCTTATCTCACCCCATGAGCCTTTTGTTACATTTTTCTGCCCCTGTCCGGTTGAGGAGGGGAGTGAGACAGCAACTTTGGTGGGCACCTGGCATCTAGACAGGGTCAACCCACCACAACTACAAATGCAAATATTTCATATTGCTACACTTCCTTTAATTACTCCTCATTGATAGTTATTTTAAATACGAAGGGAACGCACAAGAGTTTAAAATTTTCATAGAAACTCTGAAATCCATTTTCTACTAACTTCACAGTTATCTTCTGCCAGATGGATTTCTCACTGTTACTGAACACATTGACAAGTGAGAATGTTGTCATTTTCAAAAATGCTGATGTGAGCCCTCCTACTTAGCCTGCAATCTGTGTGTGAAGTTGCTTTCCCTGCATCTTTCAAATCGATTTCTTTTCTATCATGGTAGTGAAGAAAGCAGCATATATGACATATACACTACAGTAAGGATAGTGTTTAGCATTCCTACAGAAATGTTCTCAATTTCCATGTTTTCCCCAGTCTGTATTAGAGTGAAATAATGAGTTGTCACTTTTTTTTTAGAGGGAAAAAGCCCTGGAATGGAAACTAAGGCACTTAGCATGTTGGTATTCAAAGTATTCAGTGGGTGTGTGGGAGTCCCCAGTTCAGTTTGTTTGCTCTGCAGCCATCTAAATAAAACAGCATAGGGTACTAAATATATACCCTCCAATTCCCAGACACAGTCCTAAAGTATTATTATGTGGAACAATAATAGTGTCCAAAAGTGTCATTGCTCCAAGAAGGATCTTTAAGAGAGAATTTTAAAACTCTTGGAGACTAAGGAATGACCTGAACCAGGCAGAGCAGTGATCCGAACCTTCAGTCTGTTGTCTTTTTAGCAAGTACCTTGCAAATCTCTCCATGGTTCAAAAGGTACTTCATAAAGAAACATATTTAACTAAAATGTTCCAAATTCAGTCCAGCATTTAGTATGGACCACAGATGTGTTTCAGCTATACTTTAAAAACTTACTAACAATTATGTCAGTTATATTTCGGAGATGATTGCAGAGGTTTGGATAGCTATTTTAAACACAATATTGTGTATCCACTACTAGCTGCACAAGCTGGTACCAGAATAGTTCTCAGCACTGTAAATTCTGGGGAAAAAATGTGCATTACTGTAATTCAGATGGACTAACTCTTGATTTCTTCAATTTGTCAAGAAATTATCTATAATACAATTTGACAATAAATAATTCAGATGTCATAGCAGTAGATAAATGAGCTTGGTGGCACAATATGCAGGATATTGCTTGCCTTAAAATTTGATGTACAGCGTTTCATTGATACTGCACATCATGTGTTACAATCCCACTGTAACTCAGAGTGAAAAAGCAAACAAAACACATTTTTTTTTCTTTTGTGTGAAATCTGTCTACAAAGGGCTAAGCAAATGGGAATGTTAACAATCTAGAAGGAAAAACATATGTTCAGGTTTCCAGTCTCTGTCTCGCAGGTTCTGGGCAGTCACTTCTGTCTGCCTACTCCAAATACCCAGTTCCACTTCAAGACCTCTGTCATGTTTGTCTTCATATTCCCATCCTCCTTTCTTTTCTGCTCCGGCATTTTCCTTTCTCATTACTAAAGGAGCACTTCCCAAGGTTTCCATCTCTAACCTGTAACTTTTTACAGTAACTATAATGAGACCACATTCATAGCCACTTAGGTAAAGATCTTTCTGAGTGTATTTGCCAACACAAGATAAGCCGTAAAGGAAGTAAAAAACCAACATTTAGAGAAAATATTTTGTATAAACTGACTTCACCAGTAATAACAATATACTAATGTTTTTATGATTTTATTTTTCTAAGTTCTGGTGAAATGAAAGGTTATGCATATACTTTATAATTTACGTTGGAACTATACTGTGCTATATCCAAGGAACAACATTTAAGATTTTAAAGATAATTTTCTCAAAGCTGATGATTTTTTGTTTTGGAGTACCTATTCAATCAAAGTTACTATCAAAAAATGACAAGGGCACATTAGAACGTGTTTATGTGATGTGCAAATGCGCATGAACAACTATATTTTTATTTGCTGAGTGAGATAAAATTACTGCATTTGTTTTTTCTTTCAAGACAAGTCAACAGTGTTTTCTGAATTCACTCTTAAATAAAACTAGTAAGTGGAATATATTAAATGTCTGGTACTGCATGTAGACCAAAAGTTGCATTCACATAATTTCTGCTTCAATTTCACTGAAGTTGAAACAGTGTTAAATTCAGCATGACTATTGTGATGCAAAAAGTACTAGCTCTGTTTTGGCCTGATGGATCCAGGATGATTTTAAACAGTTTGCACCCCGTATCTTGAGACAGTTAGGAAGCAGTAGCCCATGTAGGTGTGTGCTGTATTTCTGGTTTAGGTTCTCTTCTCCTTTGGATTCCTCCTTCCGTTTTAGATCACAAGGCTAAAATGTAGGAAACATCACTTGTGAAACTATCAGCCATTTTGATAGTCTTCTAATTTAAACGTGTGGAGATATTACCTCTTACATTAACTGTAAGTGATTTAACTATGTCAAATTTAACTTGCATCTCCTCTCTCCTTACCACCCAAGAAACACAGTTTGCCACATTGCAGGTATAGAATAAGAGCTGACCAAGCTCAAAATTTAAAAGGAGAACATAAATTAATTAAGGCAAAAATTTATGCGCATGAAGACTAATGGACCTGATAATAAGGACCAGGGTGCATTTAATTGAGAAATAGGTTGCTTTGTCAATATGTAAGTTCTAATTTATATTATTAACTTTTTAATAATGTAGAATGTGATTTACATTGTTAGCTTTTAAATAAGATTTTGTCTAATCCTGAAGTACTCTTCTGACAAACTAATCCATAAAATTTGTATCTCTACGAGTGCCTGCAAGGGACCAAATACATACATAGAAATTCTATTTAAAACCACACAAATAAAGTGTTCATATTTGATTCTTACAAGCCTTTACTGACTGCTTGTCAGTATCAAGGGGAAGAAACCTACAATGGAATATGTGTTTGATTTTGGGTGAGAAGTGATCAGTAACCACTCCGAGGAGCAGCAGTGTCAAAATCTGAAAAAATGAAATAATAAGGGCTGTCAAGACATTGCCCCATTTATCTGACAGCCTCACCTCTTCTGAATGCATATTGAAATTCTTCATCTAAGGAATAGAATCTTCAAATAAACAAGGAGAGATCTTAGCTATATTCAGTGTTCAGTGAAAGTCTCTGACCGCAGAAAAGTTGTTGAGTTTTCCGTATAATCCTTGGTTTATCTTGACAATTTTTGTATTAATTATTCCATAAACATTTCATATCTGCTCTATCAGTCACTCCTGTGTACGCAGGAATGCCAGTTAAAGGCATAAGTGACAATGGGAAGAGAATCTGAACAAAATTCTCCCATGATCGTGAGACTCAGATATTACGGAGTTCCATTATTACATTTATATTCAGTACATGGGTTTCACCTACAGTGAAATTTTGAGAAAACATCTGACTTTGTTTCATAAAACTACATAACATCATAATATTTCAAATTCAGTTCAATAATGATATTGTCTTTTCAAAAAGTGTGTTCAAAATTAGTATTGAAATGCAGAAAGAGCAAAAGAATTGATAAATTATAATTACCTACAAACATGACGAGACGTGAGTGAAGTGTGCAGAAATGAAGTAGTAGAAAATATGAAGCCCTTGAATTCACTAAATTATCTTCACAATTACAGCAAAGCTGCTGATATAGATGCGATAAGGACAATTTAAATTAAGTTCTCAAAGCAATCTATTGAGATTCAGAAGAGAGTACAGTAGAACTAGGATTTTGTCTACAAAATACAAATATTCAAAATGTGCTCAGCAGTGCACACAAAGGTGAGATCTGGCCTACTGAATGCTACAGAATGATATGTAAACTGTAAAACTGAGGCAGTGATAAACAAAGAAAAGTCTAGTAAAAGCCACTGTCCTTGGACCAACTGTCCTGTGAATTATGCCAATTTTAGAACTTTCAGTGTACATTCTTGGACTTTGTTACTTCTTCCTAATTTAGTCTTGAAATGAGAAGAGAATCAGATTCCACCTTTTCCCAATGCTAAGCAGCATAGATTTGAAGCAGAAAGAACATGAAGCCATGACTTATATTGCTTAAAGTAGCAGAGCAAGTAGAATTTGACCTTTAAATTAAACTATTAAAAGCAAATAACAATGATTCATTTTCCAACTGTTATCTCTTCAAGGCTCATTTCCAAAGAGTTATTCTGCTTTTCATTTAAATACATTTGTGTCCTTGGTCATATCCTGTAAACTTCCCTACAGAATAAAAGTTCCAAATGTCATTTATAATTACTTTTTAAACAGTCACAAGTAATTTTAAAATTTCTAAGCATTTATTCAATGTAAATGTTGTTAGAAATAACAGAGGTTGTAGATTGTATTACTTTAGATAGTTAATCCTTTACTAAAAAGCATATATACATAAAATGAGCAATTATATTAAATAATCTAAAAGAAAAAAAGTATTTTAAATACTTATGGTTGTATGTATTTTATTTAATTTGGCTATTTGTGTGTATTTTCAATGGTACCAACACAGATGTTAATATGGTGTGGTCTGAAAACATTTCCCCTCCAGCAAAATTAGATCTTTTCCCAAAAGTTTTGAAATTTTTGTCTGGAATTTGTAAGTGTTACTTGAATTTTATTTGAAGACATTTATGCTATATACTGGTTTCTTGGTGGTAATACATATTTGGTGCTGATATCATAATACACTCAATTTCATTTTAGCTATTTTTTTGGGTCATCTTCCTTTAAAATAGTCTATTATAACAAAAAGGAAGGAGCATTTTGACATAAAAAAACCACTTTAGCTAACTTGAAACAATTATTAAAGATTTTTATTTCTTTTATTTTGTGTTAGAGTTAGAGTAGGCACTAAATAAGAATAATGAAATAGCTCAAAATGCTTCCATAACATAATTTTTAAATAAAACATTCAAAATTCTAGAATCCAGAAATGGAAACTTTTTTTTGTGAAAAATCTCTTTTATAGAAACAACATTCTCACTTATTTTTCTTTCTTAATTGTGAGGAATCAAAAGCATAAATGATGGCACTTCCTTCTTAGAATGACAAAAATGAAGAATAAACTAGTCCACAATAATAAATCTGGTTCCATAAGGCCACAATACAGAAAATACCAGAAAATTAATTGTATTCAGCTTTACCATAGTTGGAAGTAGCAAGGGAAAGCATTCCTATATGTACAGGAATTGTAGTTCATCTAAAACATCATGAATAAAGAATAGAATTAACACATATTATTATGTTCTGCTATATGCTCTATATTCCTATTTACACTAAAGATTAAAAACTAATTATCTGCCCTTCTCTGTAACAGTGGCTTTATGTATGTATAAATTCTGCATGACAACATACAAAATGGTTTCAATAAAAACATAGTATTATTGAAGTGTAGATGATGATCAAAACTGAAAATCAAAATAAAAGGATTATTAAGACAGCAATGTGCTTCAATATGAACATTTGACTATAAAGTTTTCCAGCTTTGTCTAAGCTTCACCTTATCTCAGAACTAGTTTACAAAACTTTTATTCTGGGTAGCTGATACAGTTTCAATAGTTATGAGTAAAATTCAAACAGTTCAGACTTTGGATGCTCCTGTAAGTGAACTAAATCAGATGAGATAGAGGCACACACGTAGGATTGTCCTGAGTAAAGACTATTATTCAAGACTTCCAGAATGCCTGTTTCTTACCAAAATAGACAGATTGCTCTTTTTATTTTTCATGGAAGTAAGAGGATGCACTGGACAAAATGGAATGCTGAAAGAGTGTTACTCAGAACACTAAAGCAGAAAAAGTGTGTCAGGTGTTAGTATTTCTGTTTCAAAGAAATATTTTCATTCGGTGGGGAAATATTTGAGGGTCAAAAAACCAAGGAAAACAGAAAAACAAAGCACATTCTAAAGTTTTCACTTCTCATATCTCATGTTCGGATAATACTCCATTAAACTTCCAGAAGCAAATACTACAGTGTGCATACATACTAATTTTATGGATTTTTAGGAATGGATAAGAGGTCAGGCATAGCTTTGATTCAAATAGCCTTTACCATTGTAGATCCAGTCAGAGTTTTGTAGTTTTTGCTAAGGTACCTATAAAAATGCGAAGAAAAATAAAAAAGTCTTCCAAATTTGCTTCATCCAGGGCTTCCTAAGAGCAGGTCTAAAAGTGTTACAGAAAGCCCACAATTTGAGTAAAACAGAATTCCACAACCAGACCACTCAGGTATACTTCCACATATGCATTTAACTAATTAGCTACTACTGGACAGAATCAAACTAGTAAACAGATGTTCAGTTATGTCTGACTTTTAGGTGGTTCTGTGTGAAAGCTAGTTCTGTATATGAAGAATAATACGTTTTTGGAAACCACTTTGTCAATACTATACTACATGGTAAGGTGGTATGCTCTTAAAAAAAAAAAAAAATAATAAAAAAAGCCATAGAACAAATACTGCTTTAATTCATTCTCCTGACCCTAGTACTCCTTCATCTATACTGCCTAACTTAGCGAATATGGCATGCAGGTTTAAGTTCCGTGGTTTTCAGTCCTTTGCCCTCTTGAACAATGAGTTTATAATGTTTTCTGTCAACACTAAAGTGGATTTATACAGAAAAGTACTTCAGAAATTCTTGAGTGAAAATTTAAAAAACAACAACAGAAGATCAGGGACCACAAGGGCATTTAAACAGAATTTAACAGCTAGAACAATTCTGTTCTGTTTCGGTAGCTTAAACTCTTATGTATATCTCTACAGCAAAATATTTGGGTGCAGTTTAGAAATGAACTTATTTCTTTTAAACTGTAATTAGACTCCACTGCAATTAGACTCCCAGCTACAGGGGCAGTTGACTGAACCTTCGCTTTTGATATCATTCCTCTGAGTCTGCAACAGTGTAAAGTTTGTCATTGAAGAACAATGACAACTATGCAAATCCAAACCAAAACTCACCTCTAGTTTGTTTCCTCCTGTTTTTGACATTCTAGTTTACCCTCTAAAAAACATTGGTGGAGAGTGTTTTGTGATTGTACATAAATGTAGGTTTCCTTGTGTTAAATGTAGTGATCCTATTTCTCAAAATAAGGGACTAAACTGAGAAAATAATTTATTTAGGGACATGGGTGGTTGGCTGGGTGGGTGGTGGGTGTCTTTCAAGTTATTGGCTGAGACCAGATATTAATCTCTGCCTAATTCTGTGGTGATACTTGGGTGCCTGTGTTATAATGATTTGCATGCTATGCAGCTTTATATACTCCTGCTCTTTGGGAGCCAGATGCTTCTGCTATGATTTGTTGGGGCAAATAGATCGAGATGCAAATGGTTGGTTGGTTTAGTTCAAGTTGTCATGTGGCTATGTATTTACCATATTTACCATTAGGCCACCCACAGAAACCCCTTATTTAGAAAACATTACCTAAGTATAGAAACATAAAAATAGGTTCCTGTAAAATAAATGTTCTTCCATATTTTTCATAAAAGTATGCTACTTTTCTCTTTATTATGTCTATATAATTCTTCCTTGCCTTCTATTTCTGTGTGAATTTTGGCTCAATCCAGTTTGGAAAGCCTTCCAAAGCAGAGAATTTCTGTGGGCTTCCTTCCTTCTCCTTAATAAGCACACTTATTCCTTGGCCATTTTTAAACCTTACTCATGCAAATGTTTAATTTGCTTCTCCAAATGACCTTGGTGGAGTTGCTGGAAACAGATAAGCCTCTGTCTTATTTAGTCTGAGCAAGGCTTCCTCATCTCCAGTGACCTCTCCATCTACACAGCCATCAAAATTTCAGTTACTTCTGGCTGTAACGTCTTTGGCCATGTATGTTGATGGTGATCACTATAAGCACAAATCCTTATGATCCACTGATACAATATAGTGATATGAACCATTTATTTACACACAACTCCAAATTCATCAAGTAGATTAATCATTTTGTTAGAATACAATCACTTTTCTATGACTACAAGTTTCCTCAAGTGGAAAATATACTGATTTTTTTAAAGGTTAAGATTCAGATAATTTATTTTAAGGATTAAGCAATTTCACAGTTTCTTAAATAGCAACTTGCTTTCCACTGGGCATAAATGAATTGACTTCTACTTCCAATGGAAAGTCAAGAAACATTCTAAGTACACTGGTGAGTCTATTACGTTCTACTAACAATGAAAGTAATGGTAATAAAATCCACCTGACAAAATGAACATGGTATTTAAGATGTCACAGGTTTCTACCACATATTATAGTTTGTGGCATAAACATTTATTACAGATAAATTTATTTCTCTCTATCTATCCATGGGTTTGCCCTATGCCTAATGTAAATCAGTAACAGATAATATCACCTGAAAGTTTCATAGAGCTGACAAAAACTACCAGTTTACCATAGTATTGACATGTATCATGTGCTGCATTCAGATGAACAACAAACAGGAACTGTGGAAACTACCACCAGAAATGATATTGTCTCTCCCCTCCTGATCCTCATGAGTGTGGTCTCAGTGAAAGAGATGTGATTCTTGATTCCTTCACAGTGGGCCATGCAAGCTGGGGACTTCAACACGTTTTTCCGTACTCATCAGGGATCTGTGGCTCCCTTTCCTTCAGTAGTCCTCTATGCACTCCTTGACTCCTAGTACTGCCTCTTCTGTTCATACACCTCGCAGCTTTGTCCTGCCAGTCACAGGGAAGGCCAGAAGAGTGCAGGCAAACTCCAGTACCTTACTGTCAACACTGTGCCCTGGTTTCAGCTCGGATAGAGTTAATTTTCTTCCTAGTAGCTGGTACAGTGCTCTGTTTTGGATTACCTGTGAGAATAATGTTGATAACACACTTGATGTTTTAGTTGTTGCTAAGGAGTGTTTACATTAAGTCAAGGATTTTTCAGATACAAAAGAAGCTGGGAAGGAGGACAGCCAGCACAGTTGATCCGAACTATCCAAAGGGATTTGCAATATGATAGGAAGTCATGCTCAGTATATAAATTGAGAGGAATTGGCTGGGTAGCTGATCACTGCTCTGGGACTGGCTGGGCATCAGTCAGCGGTTGGTGAGCAATTGCATTGTGCATCACTTGTCTTGTGTGTTATTTCTCTCTCTTTTTGTTATCTTCATTTTCGGTTTTTTTTATTATTATTATATTTCAGTTATTTTTCAGTTATTAAACTGTTCTTATCTCAACCCATGAGTTTTACTTTTTCTCAATTCTCCTCCTCATCCTATCAGGGAGAAGGGAAGGGTGAGCTAGTGGCTGTGTGGTATTTAGTAGCTGGCTGGGGTTAAATCATGGCACACTGTTAGTGTCTCTCTCTATGCCAGCCAGTCTCCTTACTGCTTGTCTGCAGAGATTACTTTCATAGCAACCAACAAAACAGGGCAAAGAATGCTTTGATACTTCTCAGCTGTTAAGCTGCACCTCAGTGTGATTAATTGGTGCCTTAGGGTCTAGATCCTCAGTGTGTTTTGCCTGAGCTTGCCCCCTCAACGAATTAGAATGACCACAGGGCACCCCTGACTAGGATATAAAAGGAGCACCACCTAAAAACCAGCTGAGATGGTTCTTTGCAGAGCAGTGGGTCTGTCAGCTGGACCCTCCCCTTGGAGATGCCATCCAAGGATACTTCCATGGATTGTGTGAGTCTCTGTGGATTGAGTGAGCCTCACTCCTCTTTTTGTGAGTGATACTTTGGGCACTCTTGTGTGAGAGGCTTCCCTTTTATGAGTGAGTGTATGCCCATTTTGGTTCATCTTTCCTCCAGGCTTAAAAATTAGTTGTGTAGTAGTTATATTCCCAGCAGACATCTGAATCTGTACTTTGTCAAGAGTGCTGGGCAATTTTGGTTGTAATAAATCCCCATTTTGATAGCTGCTGCTGTTTGTTTTGTGGGTGCCTCCATGAGAGCTGCACGTATTTGGGAAGCCAGTGCAGTGCGGTAGCAGTGCTTCAGTGCTGCCAGCTTGCTAGCAAGTATTGGCAAATAAAGCTGCTCCATTTAAACTAAATAGTGAATAAATTTACTTTGTCATTCCTTGCCAATGTTTTGATTTTCCTTGCACATTTTATTTATGCATCAGTACTACAAAACTGCATGGGGTGTTTAAATTTTAAAACATACTACGCTAATCTTTCAAAAATATTTCATTAACTTGCATACTGCAAATTAATAATTTCATACAGCTCAAAATACTGCAATGAAATGGTCTTTCGACACATGATGTAGTGTCCTGCAGAGTATCAGCAGCAGGAAATGTATCCTTAATGGCATGTACATTAAATTTATAGGATTACAGTATTTGCTTTGAAAATGTCTATCTGTCAGCCTTTCAACAAGAACAATATAACTTCTACAGATGATTGCTTTTTGTCTTGGTTTAGAAAGACAAGAACAATTCAGATTTAAATTTCCAGAAGCATTTCAGTGAGGCTATGTTTCTATTTCATTTAGGGACTGTAGCATCAGTTGGTAAGTATCTATTCTGTGCACCATCATAAAATCTATTTGATCTTTACATTTTACCATACATTTAATTGCCATTTCATTTAAACATCTTACAGAAAAGGGCTATAAAATTTAACAGGCAATGATAACTTTCTTAGTTTCAGTTAACGAAGACATGAAATTTGAATTTATTTCCTGTTATATAATTAATAGTCCTTGAAACTGTAGAAAGAAAGGCAAGACAGAGAACAAGATTTTAAGGTAGTATGACTTCATTGTATTTCGCATCTGGGAAATAACAGGCAATAAGCCAGCAAGTGTAGGTCATTCCTTTATAGTTTTACCCAAGGCAGGTCTCTGCTGCCAGGTAGTCTCCTTCATCCTCCATCTCACTATACACAAGAGCTGTAGCTAAGCACCTATTTCTCTCATGTTGTGTCAGGTTGAAAGCAGAAGGAGCAGGTTATGACTTTCTGCTAAGTAATAACCATTTCTCTCACTTTTGGAAGATGCTCTCTCTTGCTTCTAAGAATAATGCTTTTCTGTTATCTTAAATTCATTTATTTATGTTGCTCATAATTGAGTTATTGGTCATTGTACTTCCACACTCCCTTCCAAGACATTTGAGGAAATCAAGGCATTTCAGAGGACCAGCTTGGCTAAACAGGAGTGTCATGACTCAGTTGCAATGCAAAAAGCACTTTGTAGTTAGTGGATGCAGAGACAGGCCACAAAAGAGGAATTTAAAAGCGTTGCCGATGTCGTGCAAGGATGGTGGCAGGAAAGCCAAAGCTCAGCTGTAATTAAGACTTGGAAAGGACACTGAGGGCAACAAGAAGAACTTCTACCACTGCATTAGTTCAAAAATCTGAGTAAGGAAAATAGAGGCTTGCTGATAAGTGAAGAATGTGATTTAGTGGTAGTGGGCACAGACAAGACTGAGGTACTTGGTGCCTTCCTTGCCTGAGATTTTTCTGGCAAGATCTCACAGGTGTCTGTGATTAGAGGCAAGATTCAAAGGAGGAGAATGACCAGTCATGGATGAGAATTGGATTAAAGCCTACTGGAGAGATTTCAACCCATACAAGGCCCCCCCCAGTGATTGACTCAAAGAAGGACGGTCAATGTTCTTACAAGGTCTTTATCTTCTTTGTAACGTTGTGGAGATTGGAGAGGCCACTGACAACTGGAAAAAGACAAATGCTGCTCCCATCTTCAAAAAGGGATGACAGGATCATACAGGAAACAAGAGGCTAATGAGTATCATTTTAGTCTCTGGGGAATTCATAGAGTGAGCGTGTATGTGGGCATATGATTAGGATATCCTGCAGACATCATTCTTACCCTTCAATGAGTAACAAAAACTTAGCAGGTTTGTTTCTAATGGTGAATTGTATCAGAAGCAAAACATTGTTTGGCTCCCACATAAGTAAATGAAAGCTTTCCCACAGCTGTCATTGGCACATTAAGGAGGAGACCCAAAGTAAAATTACTTGGCTATTCCACATACAAACATGAAAAACACTTTTGTTCTTTCATGCCAAAAGTATATTACTAGTCACCTGCTTCATTAAAGAGAACCACGTGGATTCACACCCAGGAAGTTCATTTGCTCTTAAAATAATCACAGAAACTTTTCAAGGAATTTTTCACTTCAAATATTCCTAACAAAAGTTGTTCAAAACAACAATATTACTCAATTACACTGGTACAGGCAGACCATTTTTGTTTGACTGAAATGCAATATAAAGACTTCAAAATTATGCAAATAAATAAAATGATGGATTTCTCTGCTTTCTTAAAATGAATAAAGCATAATTTTGTGTTGTTTTCAACTTACCCTGAATTTAGTGCATAACAAATAGGAAAAATAAAGTCTGAAAGTCTGATTTAGTCAATTGTGGTTTTTTTCCAGCTGAAGTTTTTTTTGCTTGTATGTTTGGTTTTATTCACTGTAAAAAAAAAAAAAGAAATTTCAACAAACAAAGTGATTTTTTTTAATAACAAATTTTTATTCTGTCATTGTTCTAATTGTTGGTAAAACTTTGAACAATTATTTTTTAAGTGCAACTCACAGTTTAAGTTTAATCCTCTCCTCCTTATTTTTTTGTTACCATGAACCACAGCATTATTTCTTATCAGATTAAACAACTAAATGTAGTTTTCTAAGCAGTTGTAACAAAATAAAACAAGTGCTTTGTTTAAAAAAGCTTGACAAAATATGAAAAATACCAGTAACAAAGACTTTTTTATCAGTTTCTATTTGTCAGTATCCTTGAGGAGTTTATTGATCAATGTATCAAAACTAAACATCATTAATGTACTACGACAGTTAATTCCAGACCAGGTGACTTTTTTCCTCCATTGACTTTCACCAAAGTTACTGACTTCTGCCCTGATCTTCAGAAATGTAAGAAAATGTATCGGGTGATAACAGAAGATACAATGTTTCATGAAGACACTCCTATAGCTATCACACTTGTGGCTCACAAATGACATTGTTTTTCCTACTCTGTATTCCTGCTTCCTATTCATTAATGACAGCGAACTGTTGCCACGTTCTTTGTAAAAGAGTTTTCACATGGGCAGAACAGTAGAGCTTTAATCACCAATAAATAACTGCAGAGATTAAACCAAGCTGCAAGTAGTATAAGCCCATTAAGCAAGTCCACAGCACCAATATCAATTTAATCAGATTTTGTGTAACAGTTATAGGTCAGAGAATGACAGTCATGAGAATAATTTTAAAACCATGAGAGTTGCTGTAAGAGGTTTTTTGGAGGGTGGAAAATCATTTGGCATTTTATAAGACAGTGACAGCATTTTAACACAGATTTACAAGAACTTGATGTATCCTGCATATTTTCCAAATTAATTGAATTCATAATGTCAGATTATAGCTATTAATTTAATATAAAAGTGTTATAAGAACAGACACAGAGCTAAAAAATTATTACACAAGGTATCGACTGGGCAGTTTTAAACTATGTAAGAATTTTAACAATAGGCTGAGTCCCTCATAGTTAAGATATCTCTAATTCGTCAGTGACAAGACCAAATGGGAAGATAGGTACCAGCTGCCTTCTGATCAGGGAGAAAAAACTGCTTCACTAGGAGAGCTGCAGTAAGCAACTTGCTCTTCAAATTTGAGAGCTGTGCCAAAGAAAAGCTCTCCAAGCATGAGAGCTTGCTGCTATTAACCTAGTAGGCCTGGAATGAGAAGCAATTCAAGTTAGCCACCTGTAAAAAATGTCAAGCTGCTCCAGTCAGGGGAGGGAAATCAATTGGAATGATAATAAAGAGAAGATGTTTTGAATGATGTTACACTATTTCATTGCATGTCTATGAGACAAGTGGAAAAGAAAATGAGTGAAGGCTGAGTACATATGAGAAGCATAGAGTAAATCTCTAAAGAGCACATCTAAATTATCACCTTCCCATGGGCATCAAAAGGGTTACAGATGAGTGAAAACTCATACAAAATGGAAACGTCTGACATTTTTCTGCATGCAAGTTTTTTCATTAGGTGATAGTATGAGCATTCAGAGAAGTGTAAAAAAGCAGGGGAGGAAGAAACCTTGGAATTAGTAGAATTTCAGCACTCTTATCTAATTGTTTCTCTCTATTTTCAACCAAAAATAAGTTTAAGTAATACAAGTAGATTGCAGGTAATTTGCCTCTGTTTTGTTTCCCCCTCTGCCACCAAATGGTATGAAGCACCTTTCAGACTGTGTGTAGTGCTCAAGAGAATACATCTTTCCTCTTAAGACAGTCAATCTCCACAAAGCATTTGGATTAAGAAAAAAAAGTTTTTCACAGAAAGAAACATTATTATTTCATTTCTTGTGCAAATTGGAGGCTCTGTGTAAAAAATACTGCCTTATAGAAGAATGTCATTCTGAAGGAATAGAGTCTCTGCTATGGGATTCCTCTATGATATAAGACAGCTCATATAAAATGTTTTCACAGGTGGTCGCTATTTAATTTGAGGTTCCTGGGGTGTAACTTACAGAAATGCAGAGCACGCTTGTCTTTGATGTTGGTCACCGAAAACTCTGCTCTGAACACAAAGTACTGAATAATGCTATTATGGACCTTTTGTGCTCAAAATCATTAGAAACTTTGAACAATTTGAGCTTTAAACTCTCTTTGATTTAATTTCTCTGTCATAGAATATGGGGATAATAATTCTACACCTTACACAAGTGTTCTGAAGATAGGTTTTGAAAAGGAATAAGAACATCGATATTGAAGCAATTGAGAAAGAATCATTAAAAAAAATCAACAAAACAAACACCGCAAAAAACCAACACCTCAGTTATTTTGTATTTTCTTGTGATTTATATAAAGCCAAGTAGGAAATACATGGGAAAAACATGAAGATAATAAATACTGAAAAATAGTTATTCTGTAGATTATATAGTGTGAAATATATTACAAAATTGGATCATTAAAAATATATCACTATTATGAAAATATATGCAATCAGATACATGAAATTATTTTGAATTTTCCTTAATTTTTGAGTTTTGATTGTTAGCATTGTAACAACGATTTTATTTTTCAGAAATCTGTATTAGAGGTATCTAAAGATAGTTAGCAAGGTACTGCAGAAAGAAATTGAGGCTATATTTTAATAAGTGGGATACCATTTCAAGCAACTCATGATAGGTGTTGCTATTGTTCAGTAGTTTGTATACCTCCGCACAAGACTGCAATCAAAATAGAGTTCTTTTATTAAAAAAAAAAAATACACAGATAAGCCTTACAAAAAGCCGCACATTACAAGCACTGAGCTTATTTTTACATGCTTGTTTATTCAGATATCAATAGTTTAATGCTCATTCAGGAATAATTTATTCAGTTAGACGTAAATTTAATAAGCAGTGAATTAATATTATTGTACAGACTGTTAATAGTCATTCAAAGGACAGGAATAAAGCAATGAAGCAAGCCAAATTGGTAATCTGTGACAAGTCAAATCCAGTAAAATGACCAAAAAGACAAAGTTGTTAGGACAAAGTACTTGAAATACCAAGTCTGTCTTGGTATTACTAACATGCCATGGTGTAGTCACTACAAAAATGCAGAAGTAGTCTATGTAAATAGATTCTAAAGCTTGCAGAGTTGTTACTCCTAAGTACACATATAGGTGGGTTATCACAGAATAACAGAATTGTTGAGCTTAGAAAAGACCTCTGGAGGTAGCTTGTACCATACTGGTGATATCACCCTAATTTCTATATCAACATGAACAAATTGGAGAAATTCAATAGTAAAAGATGTGAAATAAAAGAATGGACTATATTGAGGAAAAGTAGTTGTCTGATTTGAATAGAACAGGGTGTTCTAAACAGAAAAAGGCTAAAGTAACCTTACGAGTCTATGAAACCTTACAAAGCAGTCACTTGAGCATAACTCAGGTTATACTAAATGAGATCCTCCGTGACGGTTAGGAGATATAAGTAATGGAACAAGTTGACAGGGGAGGATGTAAAATCGTCTTTCAGGATGAAAATCACCTTGAAGGGGATAATAAAAGTTAAACGGCATCCACATATCCCAGATATTGCTGAGAGGTACAACATCAGTTTTTCCCAGACAAAAGATGAGACAGTGACCACTCAAAGGTTTTTAATGCAAAATTATTGTGTGCTCTCTGTGCCTCTCTTCCTCACCCTCAAAACAGTGAAACTCACAAATAAGTCACTTCTTTACAACTTGCCTCACACTTTAAAGGAGGCTATCTTTTCCAGAGTATTTCATTATTACTACTCCAGAATTTGCTGTACATATTTTGTGGCTTATATCAGACAACCTTGCAAAGTGAGATGTAAGATTTTTGGCCCCTGTTTCATTAAAAGAGGTTGACTACAGTTTTACACTAGAATCTAAGAAGTAAAAGACCAGAGACAATTTGAATAGATCATCATTTTTAGTAGATAGGTAATTCTACTGTATGCATTTTAAAATATTTTTAAATTAAGAACCAGAATGAAACCTTTTACAAAAAAAATCATTAATGCTACCTTTTTCACTCAGTATACTATAAGAATACTGAAAAAAATTGACCAGTCACCTTCCCTTCTGTATTAGATAGCTTTGTTACCTTTAATTTCACAATTTCTGCGTTATTAAACACAGTGAGTAATATTTGCACAACAATTTCCTTAAGTCTTTAATTTCTTTATTTCCCTTCTCCTGCAATTACAAAATCTCAGAAATTCTGTGTAAGTCGGATTTTCTAAACAACATTGTTTACAAGGAAACAACACTGTCTGTTCCTCTCCAGAAACAGAAAGGTAGAGAGTGTCTAGAGAACTGTTTTGTTTGGAGATTTTTGTCTTTGACTTTACCTATTCTTTTCAAATGTCATCATTTCTTGATAGGTGTAGCTCCATAGTGATAGATGGATTTTTTAAATCACCCACATTACATATTCACTTCCCCTCAGATAAGATGGATGGTTAAACAGACAATTAAATCTGTGAAATCTGATTCATAATGCCTTGGTTTTGGTGACTTTCCCTTACTTCCAAGGAACACAATGACCTTGTCAGCTTCTTCCACTGAAAAGAGGAACAAGAAGTAAAGTGGTTAGCCTTAACTCAGTGATTGAAAAGTGGATAATATTAAGATTTACCATCATTAATTTATATGGAATGCCACTTTGAGAATTTGTTAACATTGAACATATTTCTGTATTTTTTTCTTTTCTTCTTCTCAAAAACATCATTGCTTGCAATGCTTCTTATATTACAGAATGAATAAGGGTTCTGTGGATTGCAAAAAGGCATTTGTTTGTATGCAGTTTTTTCACTTGATGGTATTTGACTATCTATTTTTCTCTTTTATGAGGCTTCTATTCTAATTTTATTCACTTCTGCCCACAGAGGAAAACTGATGTCTTCCCAGAACAAAATGACTTCCCAATCTTACTTTGTTTTTGTGTCTTGTACTGAAATAAGTCATTCTTCCCACTTCTTAATGACATTTTCTTATTGATCAAAATACATTTCTGAAACCATGGAAAAAAATATGAAGGAAATTAAAGAAGAGACAAAGTACAAAGAACTGTGTTAAGACAACAGAAATAGAGAATCTGGAGAAAGGAGATTTTAAAAAAACAAAACAAACTAAATGACAAAAATATATGAGAGCAATGTGAGTCACACAGAAAGTAAGAATGAAGATCTATTAAGGAACAGAAAATTTGGAAGTATTGCAGCTGGAAAAGATCATAGGAGTTATGAGAATTTAAATACTCTTAACATCCTTAATAGAGTGCAGGCACATTAAGGTGGTGGAGGTGCAAACTGAGAGAAACAACCGCTGTCTAATTTGATCCTTCCAGGTAATTATTCAAAAGTTATTAGTTGTCATCCCTGGGGAGCCTGTAAGCCTACCCAATAGAATTTAAAGGAAACATGAAACACATGTTTTACTGTGACTTTTTAACTTGAAAGCTATTTATTTTCACTGATATGTCCTTTGTCACTTCACAATCTTGTTCCTTCAACAGAGTGTTTAATATGAGGAAGTTTTGGAGACAAGGAAGAAGGATTTGAGTTATTGCTTTATTAATGACCAACATTAAAGAATTAGTGAAACTTCATTATATTACATTAAATTAATAATAAAATATACCCCACATTAGTATTTTAAGAATAATGGTTAGCCAAATCATAATATAAAAACAAATACAAAAATAATAAGGGTTGTGGAATTAATTTTTGGAAACCTCAAAAGTGATGGCAATTTAGACATTCAACAGGGTGGACTTGGTAATGGGAGTTCATAGGATTTTCCATAAGGTCTGCTTATTACCTCCTATCAACAGACTTTGAGTCTCAACTCAGCACAACGTATACACTGAGAAATGACAGCTTAGGTTTGTGCTGGGACCTGGTGGCAGTGCTCATCCAGTCAGCTTGGAAGTGACTTTGTAAATCTGCACAGTGTGTATGACAATGCCTTGACTGACTTTCTCCATCTGCCTTAGCACTCACAGGAAACTTCTTTTGCTTGTGTCTCTCAGGCAATGATCTTCCAGTTGCTGTTTGCTTTCATTTATTTTTCTTTTTGGCAAAGGCAGATACTATGGCAATTTAACCTCTCTCTGGACTTTTCCCTTTTAAACATCCAGCTCCTTATACCTGTATATCCTTTTTCAGATCTTAGATTACAGCATCCCTTGAAAGTCCTATGTGCATACACATGCCTAATTCTGGGCTGAAATCAGAAACAAACATACTGGTATGTGGCTGTCCTTTAGATAAAAAATACATTGTGTTCAGCAATTGTTTACAGGGAAAGTTCTGTACAACTTAGTGGAACTTGAAGACAGTAAGAAAGCTGCACAGAATTTGCATGTGTACTTTCAGTTTTTGGTGCAGACTTAAGTGCAGTATTTTCCTTGTCGAAGAATGAATGCCCATGACCTGAAATTGAACAACTAGTGTTAGGGAGTTCCAGTCAAAAGAGAAGCAAAGTTAAAATTCCCAGTGTTTAGATTAATCTTTTGAACTGTATTTCAGTCATAGTAGGCAGAAGACAGAAAGAACCCTTTCTGCTTTTTAAAAATTTTTACTCGTAATATCAGCTGACCAGTAAATTGCCTCTTAGGAGCTTAAATGCTGCAGTTAACTGCTGTAGACATCTGTTCTGTGCACATCTAAAAAAGAACCCAGGTCAATGGGTGTGGTGAAGAAGGCCAGGCAAAAAGATAGAACAATGCAGATAGAAGTTTAAAAAAATAATTCTGCATTTTATACTGTTATACTTAGTTTTCAAGATCTAACTAAGAACACCAGTACCGGTGCCTTTCCTGTTGACAGTTAACAAGCTAGGCCAACTACGCAGCCATTCAGCAGCAGTACTGAAAGTATAAAATAAATTACATACAATTTATTATCACTTATGTGCACCAATATCTGTAGAATGCTACAATTCAACATTCAAAGACTTTTGTGTCTTGAAGATATATTCCTTCTGAAAATATTCCTGTACTATGAATGTTTTGGAGTGTCTGTGGCATGAGACATATTATTAAAGGTATTTTGGTACTTAAAGATTCATCTGAGAACTACAGCTGTGTTGTTCCTTTGATGTTTGGATTTTTTTTTATGGAAGATGAGTCCACAAGCTCTAATTTGAGTTGAATTCAATAAAACTTTCTTTTCCCACATCCCTAAGAAAACCAATCAAAAAGCAATTTTCAGGTTTCATAGTAATGGTTTTCAGAACAAATTTTTTAAAAATATTAATTTCAAATGTGAAAAACCTGACATTTTTAAGCTTCTCCCATCAAAATCATTCAATTCCTCTGTGGCAAATGGACCCAGCCCGGACCGCGACACCCTCTAAATCTGAAACAGGTTATTTTATTTTACTTTGAAGAACAACATTTTGACTAGCCTAATCCACTTCTGATTTTGAACAAAATAAGAAATGTATATTGACACACAATATGATATATGTATCAGTTTTACAGTTGTTTTCCATCAACTCTCCCAGTTTAGCCACTATGAATCTTAAAAGCCTATAACATTTTATCAGAGAACATTAAAATTATTTATGAAGCAAACCAAGGAGCTGATATAAATGAGATCAGAAGAATTTAGATGCACATCTGAACAACACATTAGAGGACTATCTTTGTCTTCAGGCATATAGTTCTATTTTAAATCTGATGTGTAAAGCAGAACACAATGCACACCAATGTCTTCAGAAACAGCTAATGAGAAGAAGAATAATGTTGTGAGTTGATATGCTCTAATAATGTTGTCTTGAGATAGTAAAAGAATGGAAAAACAAAATGTGAAATTGCAGGCAAGTAATCAGAAGACAAACACAGAGATCTAAGCTCCTCAGACAAAAGGCTTGAGTAATACTACGTGGGATACTTTTCAGCTGAGAAGTGTGACAGTAAAACACTCTGACTGTCTCATTTCTTTTAGCACATAAGAAACACTAATACATAAACAGAAAACAAGTTTTAAGATCTTCCTATCTGTTCTAAGCTCTCCCCTCATTAAAAGCCCAATAGGAGTTTTGATCTGTTGACACAGTATAAATAGAAGCTATAAAGATCACAGCTATTTCTGTTATTTAACAGTAACAAAAGGAGTTGGATATAAAGAATACAGATACAAAGAACAGAGGGATTACTCAGGGGTAATAAATTAATATGCATATTATGAGTGGCAATGACAAGGTATTCCATCCTGGAAAAATAAACATACCTATTCTCATTTTACTCAGCCTGAAATCAACACTGAAGCTGCCAATTTAAAGGTTAAGTTGGTGGTTTTCACCTTTAAAAATTCTTCTTTTCAGTAGTTCAAACCCTCACGAGATACCTGTGCATCCAACTCAAACTTGCCATGAAAGGTCAAAAAATTTTTAACTCCTCTTTTAAACAAAAAATAATGTGTTTTTTGTTCACAGAACAAAGCTACATGAATTTGTAGAGGGAAGAGCTTTATGAATAAAATCTCAGTCTTAAATAACCGATTCCTTCTTTCAGTTTTCAGGGAGTAATACCTGAATAAAGGGCTGGCCTGGTCTTCTTAGACAGCGCTCTTTACTCTGAGCAAGATCTTTTCACCTACATATTAAATTAACAAGAAGGATATTAGTTATTAGCAGTTTCCAGATGGTTCTTGGTGAAATCTGAGACAATATAGAATTTGTGTGACTTCTCTATAATCTTGTCCAAGTCGACTAAAAGAGCAGTGGAGCAAAGCAAAGTTCTGTCTGTATCTGTCGATTAGGAAGTTTAGCACTGGGGTCTTCCAATTTCCTTGTGAATCAAGTGCTCTGAAGTACAAACGACTTTGACAGAATTTCCTTTAAATCTCAGAATAGTTTTTTTTAGTAACTGTCTCCAACAATACTGAAAATGAAGTATTAATAGTCTTTGTAGCCTGAGACCTGACAAATCAGATTGTCAGACTATAATGTTCTATATGACCTCAGAGACACAATGGCCCTTTTCCTCAAGATCCCTGGAAGTAACACATTCCAGTAGAACCTGGCTGAAGAGCTTCAGTTTCTTCAGAAAAGAAAAAGCAGGATTTTTACTTATGAATGATCTGTTTTGTTCATATGATGAAAGATAAGCAAAGAAGAAAAGTGTGCAGAGATACATGGAATTTTATTCTACTGAGATTTTCTATTAATGAAGTATTCTGTCTGAAATAATCAAGGGCAATCCTTTTGCCTTTTTCGTAACTAGATCCTTAAAACCATAACCATTCAGATGAAGAGCCTGGATAAACAGCGTTGCCTATCTCAAGCAGATTTCTTTTTTTTCTCCAGAACACCATGACTGTTGAAAATTTTATATAGTCTCCATTCATTTCCTCTGGAACTTGGTCTCCATAACATAATTTTGCATGCTTGTTTTCGACAACTATCTAATTAATGATGTTAAACCATCCTTTAATAAACAGAACTATGAAGAAGGACTTTCAATATAATACTGCTAAGAATATTTTAATCACATTTTTATGACTTTATATGTTCTCAGATAGAGGGGTCAATTGTTTACTTCAGGGAAATTAATTTTATTTGGCATATTTCCTTTTTCAAAAAAAAAATTTTCATTTTAAGACAAAATAATTAATCCAAAATATGAATATAAACCTAACACTGGCCACCCAACCCAAAACTGCCTTAAGAATATTAAAAGTTCTAGTGGAAAAAAAACCCCACATTTTTAAGGAGGTGGGGGGGTGGGGGGGGTGGGAAGGGGAGAGAGAGACAGATCATCCAGACATATTTTCAATTGATGTATTTCATTATGTCCCTATGAAAACCTGATACATTTAAAATAAAAGCATGTCTACAATACGTTATGATATCCGTATTCCTCTTTAAGTAATAGCAGTCTGAAAACAAGGTACTAAAGCTGACTGTTATGAGCAATGGGTGGGATTTTTAAAGTTTATGTTCTAGATGTCATATAATTAGGAATCAGTAATAATTACATCTATTCAGCTAAATTGCTGAATGTGAGCAAATAACTACTTTTCTAACAATGGTATTGAAAAACTGCGCTTTTTTAATGTTATTCTATATTACTGTTCCAAATTGGCTTGAGGCTGCAAATTTTCCATAGCTCTGAGAGTAAGCTAGATACAGGATAATGGCCTTTGGGGAGCCAAAATTAATTTCAAGGTTCTGAATTTCTAAGTCTGACTTTAATAACTACTACTAGTGACATTTGTACCAAAGCAAGGAGAGTAAAATCACTGGGTCATTATAAGCTGTGATATACGAAACTAACCTAGATTTTTGTTTGAGAGTAGTTTTATTGAAGACAGATTTTGTTGGAACAAATATATTTTAATAATCTTCACCCACAGGCTTTATGGTTTTGCTCATCAAAGTCTATGGTTTTGATTCTAATTTAAGGAGTCATAAAGAGGTCCAAGGCGTTATCATTAATATTTCTGGAGACTTGTTACTTAAACTGACTAGCTGCAAGGGCTGGTTTCTTTTTCTTTCTTTTTTTTTTTGTTCTTGAATGGAAGAATGAACATGACTACCAGCTGAAAGGACCAGCTGGTTAGAGATGACAGTATGAGTTCAGTTAACTACAGCTCTTTTAATAAACATTTACAATTTTCAACTAGATCCATGACAAATTGTCAGATGTTGCAAAATAATCCATGCTATTTCTCATTAAATAAAGCACGTTCGTGTGTAGAACATAAGAAGTGAGATGTATCTTGTTTTCTATAAAATCAATGCTAACAGGAATAAAAGTCATCATGCTGCAGTAAAGAAAGGTTAGTGACTTATTTACTCTTCAACAATATGGTTTATTATTATAAAATGGTGTTGCAATTAACCTACAAAGCAAGGTGCTTCCTTACCTACTCAAAATGAGTTCAGTAGGAACATGACTAGCAGAAAAAATCCTGCTGCCATCACATTGTAAATTACCAAACTGGAAAGATTTTAAGGTGGAAAAACAATCCAAAATCAAACAAAACAAAATTCAAGAAAATTAAAGTAGGAAAGCAAGATAGGAGACTGAAGATCTCTTTAAGTTATTGATATTAAAGGAAAAAAAACAAGGCTGTTTATTATTATAAGCCCTTAAACTGTATTGGTGATTCAGCTGCATATCATCTCCAAGAGTATACTGCTGTTTAATAAAAAATTATGACAAAATGAGGCAATTTTCTACATAATTTGTGACTGTGTATATTTTATCTTACAGGAAACAAGAAATATGTTGAAGTATAAACTAACAGCTTAACTTGACTTTTTTATTTCTATTAGAGAGTAAGAATTGATATATTAAAATATTTTTTTTTGTAGTTCACATTCAGAGGCATTGAAAAACCATCTCAAAAGATAGTACAAGAACTTTGCATTTGCATGGCAGGATTTTGGTAATGGTGGCTTCCATGAGAAAATGCCAGAAGCTTCCCCCTATGTCTGATAGAGCCAGTGCCAACCAGCTCCAAGACAGAGCCAGTGCTGGCCAAGGTAAAGCCCATCAACAATGGTGGTAGTGCCTCTTTGATAACACATGGAAGAAAGGAGAAAAAAAACGCTGCACAACAGTAGCCAGAAGAGAAGAGTGAGAATAAATGAGAGAAACAACTCTGCAAGCACCAACGTCAGTGAAGAAGGAGGGGGAGGAGGTGCTTCAGGGGCTGGAGCAGAGATTTCCCTGCAGGCCATGGGGAAGACCATGGTGAGAGGGGCTGTGCCCCTGCAGCCCATGGAGGTCAAAAGTGGAGCAGCCCATTGAGCATCCTAAGCCAGAGCAGGTGGTTGAACTTGAGGGAGGTTGTGACCCTGTGGAAAGACTGTGCTGGAGCAGGATACTGGCAAGACCTGTTATGTCAAGGAAAGGAGCTCACACTGGAGAATGTCTTCTGACAGGACTTGTGGCCTTGAGGGCGACTCATTTTTTTCTGTAGCCCAGAAATTCTCATATATATTAACATGACACCTGATCCAAAATTCAAGGTTGGAGCCTAAAGCTACTTTGCATTTAGATGTCTAAATCTCACCGATGCTCAGAGGTATCTGTTACATATATCACCCAAGATGCAAACACTAATGAATTCATAAAAAATATATTTGAGAACGGCACATTTTAGAGCTTGTGTGGGTACCTTCCATCCTCACACATGCCCCACTGTTATTTTTAGTTTTTTTAGGATTTTTGAAACACTAAAACACTGAGGGCTTCTCCATACAGTCTTATTCTTCTGTGCTTTCATACCAGATGTCATTTACTTATTTATTTTTCTGATATTCAGAGAAGGATCAGGAGGCGGTGAATGAAGGAACAAGCAAAGTACTCACAATGGTCTGTGTTTACTATGGAGAAGACAGTCTAGAGGATAGCACTTTGTACTTCATGTTGTGTGGTGGGCTTGCTGTCTAGAAGCAATTGTTCCAGATGAATCTCCAAGAAAGCCCCATCTCACACAGTACAGATCTTGTCCCTGTTGTAAGAAGACTCCTGAGGTTTTGTTACTGTGCCCAAAGCATGTGCTTTATTAAGTAAGTGGGGCTTAAGACTGTTGAGCTCCTTGAACTCTGTAAGGCTTTGGGATTTACCATGAACTACTCACTGTATTTAGAATATATCACATTGCTAGATATGCATTTTTTACTACAGAACTTTGAGAAAACAGGATATGACCTTTAAATATTATTCACAAATTGTCTTGACTCACCATGTTACTGGACCATCAATCTTAAATTAGTAGAAACACATCTTTGGGATAGTCAGGGGTTTAAGCTACTTTGATGCAAGTGTCTCTTTAGAAGACATTACAATAAAAGTCAAGGATATTTTCCTGTTGTTTAGCCAGTCTTAATTTCTTTCACATTATTCCAGTGAAATATGTATTTTACTGTGTACATAAAATGCTTTCAGGTTTCCAATCTATTGTTTGGATTATGTTTACTAGTTATTCAAAGAAAAGGCAGCTGAGACTGGGAGATGTTAAATAAATGATGAAAAATGCTTAAGCAAAGCAGTGAAATCAAGTTTTGGCTGAGAAATTATTGTGAACAGCAAACAGTATTTTTCCTGGAATAGGACTCTGAGGAATACCAACAGCCAGGTTTCAGTCTGGCTGGTGAATAAGTCATTTATTTCTTTACAGAGATTATCATTCCATACCATTGTTTGTCTTTTCTACAGTCTTTGTACCTAATAATCTAATATCTCACACAGTTCCCTGATGTAGTCAAATCTCAGTATTATGACTCTTCACTTTTTCTTTCCTTCAGAAATGTTTATTCTGTGAGACATATTTCCTTTACCTCATTACTCTTTTCAGACTAGAATTTGCCACTTGCAGTTTCTTTGCTATTTTCTGTGTAGTTATTTGTAAGATAATTTTACTCTCTTGCTATCCCTGACCACTTTTAAAAATTGGACTCCATGCTCCCTCATAGCACTACACTGAGGTTATAGTTCTGTGTATTTTAAATACACAGAAGGTGAAGTAATAAAAAGTACTGAATACATTCTTGACCTACAATTGGTCTTTGTATGCTTCTGTGTATTCAAAATACACAGAAGTATGCACAAAATACATGTTAGTATCTCCTCACTTTTGGAGGAAGTGTAATTAATATTCTTAGTTTTAATTAATTTTTAATCACAGGTCAGTTATCACTTATTTTGGTTAATCGCCGTGTGGAATACTTAAACCCCATGCCCAATGCTCACCAGCGGAGTCATGATGAGAGAAAAATTTATTCTGTAATTAGCATATCTCATCAACTGAGCATGCTGTTGCTTGGTCTGCTCTGGCAGTAGCTTTGCACCATTGTGTCCAAAACTAACGTAATGTCCACGTAAGAATATTTCTAAGTACATGCAGTTGTGTTAAAGAAGCAGTACTGCCCTCTTCCTCACAATGTCTATTTCACATTCTGGGTGGAAGTCTGCCAAACAAAAATTAGTAAGTAGCACTGTGTTTTGTGTTTGATATAAAGGGAAACTTGAATCAATAGTTTATTTTCATAATATAACTCATTATTTCTCTGTATTTGGATGTAAATCCAAATGAAATTTGAATATATTCCCAAATACTGTAGTTTCCCAAAGACAAAATGTTACTTTTATGTATGTTATGTAGCTTCATGTAGCCTCCTCCAACTGGCAAAAATCCAAATAGTAATTTGCCAAACATGGGTGTTTGAGGACTAAGATCGAAATTAGAAGAGTCAGAGAAGTTATTTTCCTTTAGTAGGCTTATCCTCTCTGTTTCCCAGACAAACTAAAGATAAATACATCACGTTTAAAGATATCTTTGGTCTCTTTGTAGCGACAACTGGCCTGGTGTACATGCTGTTTGGAGTACGTGTCTATGTTCAGCTGCAAACATTGATAGAAGGATGTAAAAAAAATCTGCCTATAACAGAAACAGAATTAAATTCTTCTCAAGAACATTTCAGCAGGAAGTCTGCTCTGAAACAGGCCTCCAGTGACAGAATTCATGAGAGAGAAAGTTGTGAGGTCTGACACTACCCTAGCAATGCCAACTGTAGGGTATGCTAGGGATGTATGGGCAGAACTAACCTGAGAAGCATATAGTAACTACAAGACAGTTGAGAGGATCAATGTTTCATCAGCAGTGGAGTCCTCCACTATATTGTGATACTGAGGAATAGCTCACAAAAAGTCTGCCAGTAGAATTTAGCTTTATTCACATTTTTGTTCTTACAACTTCAAAAGTTGTAAGAACAGTTGTAAGAAAGCAAAAAGTTTTTGCTTTCCTCTCCATACTTGTGTTTCCTGTGAAGGGTATTTGTCCTGATGAACTGCTAGGGAAGATACTACTGAGGAAAAGAGGTAGACAACTTTAGTGTATTTGGGCACCTACAGTTACTACTTGGCAGAGGCTGTTTTCATCACTGGTGGAAATGTCTTCTATTAATTTGATTTATAAGAACAGATTTGAAAAATATGACGTTGTCCTGGAGATTAGTCTTGACCTTCTGTTGCTTATGTTCAAGCAGAAGGGATTTGAATACTGTGAATACATCGTTGGTATGTGACTACTAACTAGTTCTGGTTGAAAAGCTTGTTCTCAAGTAGTAGAAAACATTTTACCTGTTTTGACTGTTTTTCAGCTTCTTTTCTAATTACTGATTATTACAAACTATTTTGAGCATTTCTTCCTAGTTATAAGACTACTTCAAGACTGCTTAAATTCAGGCCAGGAAACCACGTCGGAAAAATGTTTCTGAGAATTTCTTGTCTTAATTATTGTGTTTGTTACTTTTTAGCATCTCTCCATTTCTAATTTGAAAGAAATTTAATTTCCCAGCAATGTACTAAGATTCCTATGTTAACTTAGACCACAAGGAAAATAGTCATTAGCAAATTTCTTCTAAATTTTAGAACTGCAATTTAATAGTAATCCATATTGATAATATTGTGTGGATAAAATTTAAGCTCTTTCAGATTTTTCAGTCTCTCCCTATGTGGCTTAGTGCTGGAACAGCAGGAATATAATAAATTGGCAAATGAATACAGGAAAGCAATAATATTGGCACAAAATTATTTCCCTACTTCCACTGGAGTATCTCATCATTTATTCTGAAAAAAATTCAAAGTGAGCATTTTCTGTTATGTATTTAATTAGACTGATTGAAGGAATTTAGAAACAAAGTACAGAGTACTTCATTCACTATTAAACTCTTTCATCTCACCTATTTTATTGCACGTGAGTGGCCTGATGAAATTAATACTTTGAATTAAATAAGAAAAGTCTTTCATGTTCTCAGAACTTTGTAAACACTATCAAATGTCAGATGTTGAATTGGTAAGATGGACACCAGACTGAAACTAAGCATTGCTCCACTCCCTTACAGAAAGGAACTCCTCTGAATTCTCACCAACTGCATTGATATTATGACAATCACCTTTTTTGAGTGAAGGAGAATAGGACAGTCTCTGTTCAAAGCTCTGTGCAGCTGTCACTTCTAACATAGTACAGCACTTGTGTATTTCTTTATGTTTCAACATGTGACAGGCTACTGAAAAGCTAAGTAGCCTATTCCCATGCCCTAAATCTTTGCTGGTTTGATTGCCAAAGCCTGACCTCTAAAATATTTGAAGTTAATGAAAAGTCTCTATTGCTGCCTTTTGTTGGGGAACTTTGATTTTACCCCTTGAGATAAATTAAGCACATGTTTATGTTTAAATATAAAGAGGTTTAATGAACAATGCTTTAAATAGATTTACTGCCATAAGAGGTTCCACATGGAGTCTGTAAAGATGTAGCTCAAGCCAGTTGCTACTATACACTTCCATCCACACCAGTTATCAAAGTGTAGGCATCAGTACCTTAACCAGTGTTCAATTTATTCCTTAGAGCCAGTTCTGCTGACTAAAAGTAGCCCCTGAGCATTTGCTTACAAGACAATGCTGCATATTTATTTTTATCTCACCAGCAAGGGAACGTTCCCTCCCTTTTGTGGAGTACTTGTCCCTGTGTTCCTGCGTTCCTTTTGCAGTTGAGTCTTCGTGCCCTCCATGCCAAATAATTCCACTGTCACAAAATACCATTACAATTTGAACTTTCTCTTAACTTTCAATAGTCTTTACAAGTGATCTGCTATCATATAGAAAGATCTGTTATTCATAGACACCACATAAACTCCCCCCAAGTTCTAGTGATGCTTGGAATAAAACAACAAAACCTAGGGCCCAGATACTACTTTAAATTTCAGAAGGGTCGAGCTGGGCAGTACCCAAAAGGAACACCTGTAAAGGGTAGGAAAGTGGCAATCAGGTTCTCAGCATCTGGAAGACCCAGGTCCTTCTGGATATTTCCTTTGACAAATGGTTCCTGAAGCTACTGTAATTTATGGCAGACATTGTTTTTTCTGGCGCATAAAATACTGTCATCCAATTTCTGGCTCATATGAAGATGATCAATTCCCTGTCAGCCCATGTCATAGCACCACAGAGCACTTTGTATTTCTGTCTCTGCAGAAATACAGTCCGGCAATTAGTCCGGCACTTCAGGCCAATCCCCAGCCAACACTGGAAGATGCAAGCTAAACCTAGCTCACTGATTTGGAAGATCCACATCTTTTTCAGCTACATTGAAGCACATATGTCAAATGTCTACAAGCAGCTATACTGTGATGACCGCTATGCTGTACTTTCCTCCAAAGCCAAGAACACAGGTCAATATTTCCCAGCAGCCAACTCTGTATTTTATTCTAATTTTAATTTACACTCCTGTGCATCCTCACATGCAGGAGGCAGAATGAATAAAGGAAGAAGAAACCACATTATTCTTTATAACATGAAAGTAAAATCATGTAATATATCTTCTTATTTGGCTCAGCTGCAGGAGAGCAATTTAATATTGAAGGGTGATTGTTAATTCTGCATACTTTCTGGTTTTTGTAAACTGAATTCACAACTTGCACAGGTAATGCTGGAATAAAGAATCAAGTATGTTAACACATCTACATGGAAAACTCAGAACAATTATTTAAAAATCCATAAAGCAAAATACTTGTCTACTACTGAAAACTTTGCAATCTCAGTGTTATTTTGCAAAGACAAACCGACTTCATGGGTGAGTTTAAATCATGTAGTTAACGTGGTGTTTATATTTTCTCTTATTAACATCAATTAAAATGTCGTGATTAATATTTCTAAAAAAAGAATTACTTTATGACAATACTGTTGGTCTGTTATTAATGTAATTTAAAAATAAATCTGACAATACTGGTATTGCAAAGACTATAAAAGCTTAGTGTGCGCGGATGCTGACAAAGGTCTTGAAAGACAGTAATTAAAGGGAAAAAAGAATCATAATTCTGTAAATATTTGTAGCCTCTAGATTAAAAAGAAAAATCAATGATGATTGTGTTTTTGTTCCCTCCAAATCCTACTGTAAGACATTAAAAAAAAAAAAAAATTGGTTCACAAAACCTAAGGCCTCAGACAATCGATGCTGATAAGATTTACAGTATAACTGCAGTTTTTATAGTTTTCATCTAAGCATTTTCCCTTAGATTATGTTTCTGGACAGATCTATACAATAGGAATTGCTTTAATCTCATTTACTGACAGGCTGACTACCACCATGCAATGCAATTTAGCTCTCACAAAGCCCAGTATTTCTTCTCTCACTCATTTATAGCAAAACTCACTTGGTTGCAAGTGAATGACGTTGTACAGTAATTCCTTACCAGCAGGCTTCAAGTTGTGAATTTTCTGATCAAATCCTATCTACAGGGATGATCGTTTGCATCCTGTTAGATCTTTCATGCTTCAGTGAACAATAAAGTTATAAAATGTATGCTAACAGTTGGCGTCTACATGCTTCTTTGCTGAGCCTTCCAGGAACCGTGTTTGTGAAGAATATCACCTTACCCAGAAAAAAGCCCACTGCTAAACAGGGCTGGAGAAACATCTCTAGGACATTCTTGTACAATATGTATTACTTTTCTGGCATTATCTGACAAAAGGGCAAGGGATACATACATACCTGCATAAATATCTCACATCACTTACACCTGAGGGTCACAAAATGCTGAAAGATGGCAATTAGGTCCACCAGGTGAATCTGATGAAATGATCTAGTGCTTCATGTTGAACTTGCAAACAGATCTTAGCCAGATATCAAAATTCTGCTATGCCTGACCTTGCAGCTGAGACAAAAAAAAAATCTTGACTCTCTACTGATTTTTTCCTGTTAGGATTGCATTTTAAAAACATAGAAAATCTCCTGTCTACATTCAGGGTATTCTTACTGGAGGGCTCTCAAATTGTGACATACTTTTAAAAATTATTTTTAAATTGTTCTCAGAATTTTTTAAGCAACATGGGACTTGAGTTTATCGTAAAGACCTGTCAAATCATGCCCTCATAAAGAAGAAAACAAAAGACAAGAAGTCTTAGTGACTGAAAGATCAGGTCTGAAAATATATTTGTTAAGAAATTAACTTACTCAATATTCACTGAGTTTAGGCACATGCAGTTAATATATTTATTAATTAACTGAGAGTATAAAAAATTCCTGGCAGCAACCAAGGTTTAATCTAGTCCTTCTCGACTGCTTCCAAACCACGATGTGCCAAAACAGAACTATTGAACTAAGTGGCACACACCTTTAAACATATGTTAATTACTACTATCTATCATAGTTAGCTTATTTCTTCCTGTTTACTTTTAACTTCAAGTTATTAAAACAGAATTCACATAATCCTAGATGGTGGGGAGTCCAATAAATCCAGCACACCTCTCACTGCTGTTCCACCACGCTCTCAGCGTCTCAGCTGCAGCCTCTGCTTCTGGTCCTTTGTACATCGCAACATATAGGTAACCCAACCTTTCACAAGAGCTCTCCCATACCCTCGTCACAGCGCAACACCTGCCCTTTAAGATCGCTGCATGTGCTGAAATCACGCTGCCATATGAATGTGTGTCTCTGCCTGTGGTGGTGAATCCAGCACCTATCCTTGACTCCTCTACAGGTGATTTCAACCACACAGAAATAAGTATTGTATAGTAACACACAATTTTTCTAAAAAGAGGATAAACGTCTGTTGCGACAGCTCATGCAACGCCTGTTGGATACGTTCAGTTAAACTAAATTCATAATCACCTTGACCCAAGGCGAGCCATAACCGTTTAGCTCTGGCACTTAGGCTGGTGTCGCGTTCTGCTAATTGCGTTAACAGCCCTTGTTTAAAGACTGCAAATTCAGCAGGCTCCAGTTGATGGACTTGTTGTAAAAATCCGTTAAAAAACGCGACAGTAGCCTCGTACAACATCGCAGCGGGAGAGTGGGGCGATT
>JAVSBS010019909.1:51470-95858 GCA_033124195.1 Coracias cyanogaster
GGGGGGCTACTTAATTAAATTGATCAGAATCTTTTTATTATTGAAGTGTAGGTTAAGGATCCAATATATTTTCAATATTACATATAAAACTGAAAGACATTCTTTTGGGAGCTTATCTAGGTTAAATTGTTCTAGGGAAACCTATGATTACCAGTGATTCTGCAACCCACCGCCTTAGGATTCAAATTGCATGATTGTTTCCTGCTTGGAAATTTTTCTCTAACTTTTATTAATTCACTGGTGATTTTCCCAGTCCATATGAAATACGAGAAGACAAGGATAATAACAAAAATAAATTGGTTATAAAGTGAGCAAATAAGGAGAATACTGTTTGAAAGGCAAGTGATAACTTGAGATATGCTCTCGTCCTCTTTTATTGTTTATCTAACTCTCAATCTTAAGCTCCTTAAGGGAACACCAGGCTAAATCAACAATGATTTCTCTGTGTGCTTATTTTTGCCTCAGTTTTGCTGTCAGTAAAAATTAGGAAGGGTTATTGAACAAGCATCTTGGTATCATACCTTCTCCTTTGAAAGTCAGAACCCAAATTTTCATAAATAAACCACTTCCTTGATTGTTTCTTCCCCTACAAAGCATGCCCAATCTTTCAAACAGTTTAAGGTCAGCAATTCTCTTTTAGGGTATTTCCAGGCTTCTCCTTTGGGGGATATTGGTATTGTAGAAAATGAGATAACTGCCCATCTCATTTTCTGTTGGCCGAGGACAGTGTGAGAAAGAATGAAAGAAAGAGAAGGAATGGTGTAATCATGGCCACCAAAGTGTTGTCAAAAGACAGTGACGGTAATCTACCAGAAAAGTGAAAAACGCAACTGCACACAGGGAGTGTAAGCAAATCTATGATGCTTAACCCCTGCCCATGCAAATTTGATTCTCAGGCCTTGAAAAGACATTATAAAGATTGTTGGTACGATGTTTTGTATGCATAAATTATATTTTTGTTCTTACTTAATTACAATCCTGTACAACGTTTGTCAGCTCAGTCCTTACTGTTTACATATGGCTCAAAAGTTCACTGAGGTCAATGGGAGTCTTTAAACAGAAAAAATTAGAAGATGATAGCTTCATCACAATACATATACATAGATATATACATTTACAGGTGCTTGTGAATATAAATTATTAAGCACACTATAAATATGACTAAACAATTCCATGTAAGATATGGTTGGTAAGAGTGTCATCTATTCAGAAAGGTGTTACTTTTTTTCTGGATTTATGCCCATGATTCAATCACTTCAATTAGAGTATCTAAAAACTTCCTAGCTTACTGAAGTAAACGGTCAGGATGGCATATCACTTCAAATTTGGAATCAGTCATGAAGATGTAATATGCATGAGAGATGAGGATCAAATCCTGTATGTGTAATACTACTAACCACAGGTGGCTTTGGAGGCTGAAACCAGTCTGGAATGATTCCTTCTCATAGTGATAAAATCCAGAGCTCAAAGGCAATTTAATTTTTTTCTTAAAGAAAAAAAAAAGTAGAAACAAGAGTTTACTACTAAGAAATTATGTCCAACTTTTACAAAGGAAACTGAAGTTCAAAGACAGCAAGTGAAATTGCATCATTTTGTAGAGGCACTGTCAAAAAACTTCAGACTATTCTGGAAGGACCAACATCAAGAGTAAGAAAATGGTTTATTTTCCATGATTCTTTCACCACTGGGTTTTTCAGAGGGTTTGCTAGGAAAATAAGGTCTGCCACAGAGATACTTTGTGATTTTATTTCTGTACGGACAACAAGAAGAGCAATATTGCACTCCATGTCAGCAAAACCAATTTGCATTTTAAATGGGCAGGGCATACTTTAAATATTCTCCAATTTGTATTTCCAACCAAAATTCTCCAAGCATTTTCACCTGCATCTCAACCATCTCAAGGCTGCAATTCCTCTGCTTATTTAAACCAGGAATTATTGATTTCCTTTGGAAGATGCACTCATGTCGCCTTTCCATGAAAATCATGATATGAAGTACAGAGCAACAGGAACTTGGTGAGTATCCATGGCTTTCATGAGACACAGCTGGACTTGGGAAGGGAGAAGCACAGGTAGACCCTATTGAACTTCACTTTGCCTTCATCCTATCTGTTAAATATCCAGCAGTAAATGAAACTGAATTGGAGATGAAGGAAACAATTTCTCAGAGTTACAAAGAGAATACATAAAATCATAAGTAAACCCAAATCCCCTGGGTTTTAGTCTTGTTTTAACTGCAGACTCCTCCTCTTTTTTTTTTCTTTAATGCCTCTATAGTATTCCAGCTGTTATTAACTTCTTTTACAATGTCCGTCACAGAAATAAAAGTACAATCTATCTTTTTTTTTTCATTGATTATATAATAGCAACCTATCAGAAGTGAAATATAAGTTGTGTCAGCCAATCCCCAAATAGTTTAAAACCCCCAAATGCTATTTGTCTCAAGAGACTTACGCTGATTTAGAATATTATTTGGACATGGGAAATACATTTTTAATTAAAGCAACACTTATCAAATTTAGTTACTGTAGGTGACCAGGAAATATGCACTTGAATCAGAAAAAAATAATTTTTTCTCTTTTACTAGGAGAGAGAATCTAATTACTACTTTCCCTATGCCATTTTTCTACCCTTTCTTTTCCTCCCAAAAAAAGAGAAAATCAAAAGTGGGATGGATTTGGGGTCTGAATGTTGTTTGCTTGTTGGTTTCCTTGTTGGTTTGCCCTAAGTCTTTAAATAATGTTCTCTGTGCTCAGCAGTTGTACTGCTTGTGGCTTATTCCCTTGTCCTTGTACCATTCCTGGCTTTGGCTGGGTGTGAAGTGGAGGAAGAGCAAACCTGTCTGGTCAGCTGGAGCTGCTGCCTAGACATCTGCTGAATGCTGTCTTGGGATTATATTTCTTACTATCCCAAAGCAGAGCCATCTGGTCCTCATGTAACTGAAACTGAGAGTTATCTGTAATTTCTAAAGGCATCGAAAGTGCAAAATTAAAACCCTTATTCCTACAAAGAGTTTATTTTGTGACGTTGTTTCTCCCCACAGCAGACAGTTCAAAACTAATGTGTGTTCTTTAAAGCACAGAAACCTTTAAAAGTGATTAATATAACAACAAAGGTGTATTTACAATGGCATGGCAGCTAGATGGCTATATCAGACATCATCCTTTTTGATACTGAATGATTCATATAGATTTTTAAATTAAAGAAACATCTTAACTTTTTGGACATTTCATCCATTGGATGCTGTAATAGAACTTCATAGGAAAAAGTACAACTGAATCATCATACACTGACCACCAATCTGAATCATGAGAATGAACTAAAAATAATGTGACGTTTTGATCTGGCCCCAGGATTTAGATACAATACAATGGAAATGATTTGAGAAGAAATAAGGACAGACCTTTAGTGTGAACTGTAGAGGTAATATTAAAATAATATATGACTTGCTCAGGGTGAAAATAAGCTTTGTCCTTGGAAGCTTCACAAAAAGCCTATTTCTAACCAGTTAAGCCATTCTGAGGCCTTTTGAATAAAGGTTCATTTTCTTTTGAAATGTTGTTGTACTGAGATAACTGATTACATGATAGGTATTTATCTTAATTAAATTTTCACCAGCATGGTTACATTTGTTATCAGAAATACTGTGTATTAGAAATGACAATAAGCTTTCATTAGCCTACTTGATATCAAAAATAACTTACACAGAATTCAAAGATCACTATTACTTTTAATGCTGACAATTGTGTGTGTACAAATTCATATTATCTTAGCAAACAGGGAAAAGAGTGTTTTCTGTGAGTTGTCAAGTACAAACCTGAATTATATGGATTTTATAGACAATGGTGTGCCCTGTTGTCTTTTTTGAATTGTTTGGACATGTTGCCAATCATTCTCCTTTGTTAATTTTAATTCACCAGTTGAAACTTACTTGGTCCTAAAACAGAGGCTCAGTTACCCTATAAGCTCAGATCTTTATTCTAGATCTCTGTACTCATGTTTATGACAAAGGAGTTTCCTCCACTAGTGGAAGGAAAAATAAGGAAAAATAAAAACATTCTCTATTTAATATTTTTATATTAACACCATAAAACTAGCATTCAAATGCCTTAAAAAAAGAAAAAGGCAAAAACCCCCAATTCAATACTTTGTATGCTTCTTACACTTGTATTTTAATAACATTAACTGTGTAATGTATTTCTATGGCATTTGCTCAGTTACTCCAGATCTCCACATTTTATATGAGTGTTGACTACAGTTTCTTACTTGTCCCCTGCAGTCTAGACTGAAGTGACAGAAAGGTCAGGGTAGCACTGATGCACTTGCTCATGCTCTCCAGGACATCTGGAATTTCTTAACCTTCCTAACTGTGATTTCACTCCATGTCCTGGTTTGAGATAGAACAGAACTAATTCTGTTCAGTGATTTTACTTTTTAGTCAAGTCTCTTCTAAGTAACTGCACTTTCTGAACTTAACAGCAGATTTTTGCAGTCTCTGCTTCTAGCAGTGATAACGCTCTGTATTTAGAGATACTCTCATGTTTAGAGTTACTACCAAGGACCAGTGTGCAGGAAGACTCTTGCTTATACTTGCTCCCATGGAGACCAAGATCACTGTTAAATCTTGTGCACTATGTTGGGGATGCAGAAAGTAAGAGGTGACACCTGCAGAGAGGAGTGGACAGAACAGGTGACCCTAAACTGACCAGTGAGGTATTCCATCCCATATATGTCATATTCACTATAGTGCTGAGGGATCGCAAGGGTCAAGCCTCTTCTTCAATGGCCAGCATCTGAGGAGGACTCCGCCCATTATTCTGCCTTTGATCTCAATCCATGTGTTCCAGTTCCAGAATCCAGTTCCTGAACATGGTCTCCGTCTGCCACTGAGTCCAGTCTGGGACTTATGCAGTGCCTGCCCCACAGCACCAATGGTGACAGTGATGTAATTGCCATCAGGTTATTGGATTCGATATTGGGTTTGTATGTATTTCATTTTTTTGTTACTATTTCATTAAATCTGTGTTAGTTTTGTTCCTTATTCCCTTTCTCTTCCCTTTGGGAAAGGAGAGGGGTTAATAGAGAGCGTCTGTTACTCATCTAGTGGTCGCCCCAGCCCTAACTCTTGACACTCAGTGAAGAGAGCTCCTTGACATTTTACCAGTTACCAGGAATATACACATATATAATATCTAAGTGTTTTTTTTCAAACAGATTGACTTTATTACGCATTATGATTACCCATCTAATTTGAACTGCAATATAATGAATCCATTTATGATTTCAGGTAAATGGTAACATGAAATATTTCAAGAAATCTGATCTTTTAATGGCTACTAAGCCAAAACAATATAGAAAGTTGTTAAGGTTTATAGCTAAAATAGATAAGGAGGCAAATCTAATAATAAATATTCAGAAATATTAATAAACAAGTGTGAATCATAAGATATATTTTTTTAGTGTTCTAAATATACAATAATTTTATCACACACTAACAATTAAAATAATATCCTGAATTATTGCATGTAATCATAGACTAATACTCGTTGAGGTTGGAAAAGACCTCTAGGATCATCTAGTCCAACCTTTGTCGAACATCTCCCTAACCTCTACACCATGTCTTGAAGCGTCACTTCTACGCATTTTTTGAATACCTCCAGGGATAGTGACTCCACCACCTCCCCAGGCAGTTTGTTCCAATGTCTAACCACTCTTTCAGTAAGGAACTTCTTCCCAATATCCAATCTAAACCTACCCTGGTGCAACTTGAGGCCATTTCCTCTTGTCCTATCATTAGTAATTTGGGAGAAGAGACCAATACCAGCCTTGCTACAACTTCCTTTTAGCTAGTTGTAGAGAGCAATGAGGTCTCCTCTCCTACAGACTAAACAACCCCAGTTCCTTCAGCTGCTTTTCAAAAGGCATCCTTTCCAGACCCCTCACCCGCTTTGTTACCCTTCTCTGGACCTGCTCCAGCACCTCAGTGTCCTTCTCGTACTGTGGTGCCCAGAACTGGACACGGTGCTCAGGTGCGGTCTCACGAGTGTCAAGTACAGGGGCAAAATCACCTCCCTATCCCTGCCAGTCACACCATTTCTGATACAGGCCAGGATGCTGTTAGCCCTTTTGGCCACCTGGGCATACTGCTGGCTGTCCAACCTCCAGGTCCTTTTCACCAGGCAGATTCCCAGCCACTCTTCCCCAAGCCTGTATCGTTGCTGGGGGTTGTTGCGACCCAAGTGCAGGACCCAGTGCTTGGCCTTGTTAAACCTCATACAATTGGGCTCTGCCTGTCTCTCCAGCCTGTCCATATCCCTTTGCAGAGCCTTCCTTCCCTCGAGCAGGTCAACGCTTCCACCTAATTTCGTGTCATTTGCAAATATAAAGAAGGAGCACTCAATCCCCTCATCCAGGTCATTGATAAAGATACAAAACAGGATTAGCCCCAGAACAGAGCTTGTGACCGGTTGCTAACTGGATTTAACTCTATTCACAGCAACCCTCTGGGCTTGGCCACCCAGTTTTTAACCCAGCAAAGGGTACACCTATCTATGACATGAAGCACCAGCTAATCTCCATCATTATGCCACATAATGGTCCTGACCTAAGACCTCCATCAGCTGGAGTCACATCGGGTCATACTCACCTGATACACCTAAATAAAACTGTAGACAAAGAGAATCTCATTTTTTTAATTCTCTCTTGTCAGTATGCAAAATTTTTATTTAAATTGGTTCTGCTTCCCATTTTGAAACATGCTTTTTAAAAACCATTTTAGTTTGGTAAATGATCTCCTCAAGATATTGAATTTTCTTTATAACCATATTGGTCATTTACTATAATTTTATAGTAATATTCTTAGTTTAATGATCATTTTAATAGTCATTCTTCAATTTGGACTCCACTAGATGTGTTTATCCCTTTAGATTAACTACTAATTATTTCACTGATAGAACTCCAGTTGTACTGTCTATGGACACACCATATAAATTAAACTACTCATTGCTTTTGAAAAAAACACAACACCCTAAGTTATTAATGTGTTCATTTCTGAGATGTTGTTTATTTCCCTTCATTATAAATGATTTATGTGATTCATTAGATTGTGGTAATTATCCTTTTAGACTCATAACTTTGTTATTTATGCAAGCTTTGGTGGTGTTGATGAAATTCATTGCTATTTACAAGTTGAATTTGATAAGTCGTAAATGCAGGATAATGAAGCCAGTCAAATTATCTTTAAAGAACAGTAAAATGCCTTGTACTTTATTCCTAGATACACCCTGGTTTGATATTACAAAACAATGGCATTGTCTCTCAAGATAAAGAAAACCTTAAAAAGATAAGCTCTTGAATCCATTACTGTACTATTTCTAGAAGCAGCAAAGCAGTCCTAAAAAGACCTCAACAGCTGTGCAAACACCACATCATCATCAGTATAAAGAAGAGATTGCCCAGTTTATCATGTCAGCAGAGAAAGGCAGCAAATGGCACATTACTGAAGTAACCAGTGACCCGAAAAGCTCTCCACTTTTCCCATCATTCAACCCTTTTTCCCTCCCCTGCCTTGGCTGTGTAGCTCCAGCCAAGGCCACCAGCCCACCTCTGAGCCTACAGTCCAAGCCAATTAACCCAATCCTCTTAGCTGATCTCCCTCCTTGATTTCCAAAGATTTCAGCATGTCAATCTGAAACTGTCACCTCTGTACACCTGTGCCTTTACCACATCTTTTGAAAGACAAAGTTAAATATTTTTTTTGTCATCTCATCTAACTCTGTCCTGTATTCCCTCACCAGGAGTTATGGTTTGAATTTTCTCCACTGTCCTTTCTTTGCTTATTCCAAAGCACTGATTATTATTATTTTGATACAAAGATGTACACAAAACATTATTCCATTGCCTATTTGGATTTGTTAATGACTAATTTCAAGCACTAGACAAAAAAAAAAATGACCAGCCAGGAAACAAATTCTGTATTCCCTTGTATGGTCAGAAAGGACTAATACAGCCTCAAAATGAAATAAAATTGTAGCTCAGATTTGGAATCATTAAAGTGGAACATTTTTATACCCAAAACAGGTTTAGGGGAGAAAAAAATAATCCTCTTAAAAACTACCTTAAGATACCAGAAGGAGATTTTGATGTGATCATCAAGCAGAAATATTATTTGTATTGAGATTTCAAATTTATTATTATTATTAAAGCTTCAAACTAAAATAAAATAACAACTACAATGGATTTTTGCTAGGAAAAAGGATATTTTTATAGGCTAATAAGTTGTACTGGAGATATTTTTAAAATTAATGTGAGTCAAACTAATCAGTAGGGAAGTTAAATTCTTATAAAGGCAATTTGGAAAAGAGTTTACAGCTCTGGCAGCAGGGGAAAGAAAAAGCAATTTTTTGTCTTCCAGTTAATTGTCTTGAGTTACAGTCTGAGTGCAGCTGACATTTATTGTTTTGCAGACTGGAAATGTGCAATATTTATCATTATTGTTTAGATTTAAACCTAAAGCTGACACCAAGTGCACCACCTGAGAGACCAGGGAAGCAGATAATATTACAAAGTATTCAAAGGCGGCATTAATGTTTGAACATATTAGACACAATTATGAAAAGATTTTTTAAGATGTCAGTGTAAGACAATTTCAAGTATCACAGATTTAGGGCTTTGTACCATGCAGATATACTCTAGTGTCTTCCTTCTTATATCGCTCCCTATCTTTATCTTGTCTTTGGATAAGGCCTGAGATCCTAGAGCTAAGATGTATGCTGCAGTTTCACATGCCTTGTCAGGTGAACAACATTTCCCATTTACCCCACAGGTTGTTCAGCTTTGCTCACCATGAATAAGACCAAAGCAAAGTCAAACTACCCTACATCCTTGGTGGAAGCTGGTTGTAATTCACTTATGAATGTCAGTCTTAATACATGTATCAGCATTACTTTGGGTCACAGGGTACGTGGGTACAACAAAATGCAGGGCTATGAAGAAGGGCAGTGACATCTCTGAGGCTTTATGGAGTCCCACATGTGGCAGGACAAGCCTTGACTGGAGTGTCAAATGGCAGTGAGCTACTTATCTGTAGCCCATTTATTTGGCGTGATATTCCTGTGATTTTCCCATGTTACACCACTGCCCCAGCTGTATACAAGGCAGGTGGCTGCACGGCTGTCAGCACTTGTGGCACAAATGGTTCAGAAAACTTCAGCAGATACCACCCTAACCTACGGGTAGTGGGGTCTAGACAGAGGGAAGAGACACCGTTCCCTGTTTGAGATGAGGGAATGCATGGATTGCTTTTATTTTATGCTGAGCAAGGGAGACCACGCTGCAGTAGGAGAGTGATAACACACTCTGATTATTGGATCTACATACTCTGGCAATTAAACAGTTACATTTCTCTTTCTAGTTTTGATATCTTTGGAATAATGGAGGGGAAAGTAACAGTTACAGCAGGGGACATTTCACAGGCTGGTATATTTGGGTTTTATTTCCCTTCTCAAGAACGGTCTGTATATTTCCCCAAAATTTATGTATAGGTAATGACATTAACTTATACTACAAAACACAGTCAATAGGTTTCATTTTCCACAGAAAAATGTGGAAACATTTTCTCTGTGTCATGGTTTGACCCCAGCCAGCAATTAAGCTCCACTCAGCTGCTCACTCACTGCCCGCCCCCAGTGGGATGGGGAGAGAATCAGCGGAAAAGATAAAAGCGAAAAACAGTTGAGAAATACAGTTGAATAGGACAGAAAAGGAAAGGGAACTAATAATAACAGAATACACAAAACAAGTGATACATAATACAATTGCTCACCAGCCAATCCCCGAGCCATGGTGCCACCCAACTGACTCCTCTGAGTTTATACACGGGGCATGATGTTATATGATATGGAATATCCATTTGGCCAGTTTGAGTCAGCTGCCTTGGCTCTATGTACCCCCAGCTTCTTGTGCCTCTCCAGCCTTCTTGCTGGCAGGGAATGAGAAGCTGAAAAATCCTTGACTTAGTACGAATACGACTTAACAACAAGTGAAAATATCAGTCTGTTATCAACACTATTCTCATCCTAAATCCAAAACAACACTGTAGAAGCTACTAGGAAGAAAATCAACTTTATTCCAGCTGAAACCAGGACACTGTGTAGGCAGGGTATGGAACCATTGTGTACTGAGTTTGGCTGGGACAGAGTTAATTTTCTTCTTCGCAGCAGTTTGCACAGTACTGTGTTTTAGACTGGTGACTAAAACAGTGTTGATAACACACCAGTGTTTCAGCTGTTGCTGAGCAGTGCCTGCACCGGGTCACAGCATTTTCTGTTTCTCACATTGCCCTGACAGTGAGGAGGCTGGGGGCGGGCAAGAGGCTAGGAGGGGACACAGCTGGAACAGCTGACTCCAACTGACCAAAGGGATATTCCATACCATATAATGCCATATTCAGCAGTAAAAGCTGGGAAAATAAGTAAGAAGGAGGATGCTTGTAGCCATGACGTCTGTATCTTCAAGTAACTGTTAGCATGATGAAGCCCTGCTTTTCTGGAAAAGGCTGAATATCTGCCTGATGATGGGAAGCTGTAAATGAACTTATTTTGCTCTGCTTTTCCCATGCAGATTGTCTTCTTTTCTTAAACTGTCTTGATCTTGGCCCATGGATAATTTCCTGCTCTTGCTCTCCTGATTCTCTTCTCCATCCTACTGGGGCGAGTAAGCAACTGGGTGCTGCTTAGCTGCCCACTGGTCTTAACCCACAATATCTACAAATACCACTGTATACATAACTAACTATATAGTGATTAATTGAATGCTAACTACTTTGATGGTAGCCTATGGATCCCCTCTTAAGGGGGGGATCCATTCTTTGATGACTTGGGGGGAAAAAAAAGAACAACAACAGCAGCAAGGCTTGTAAGGTGTGATTTGCATAATACAGAACTTTGCTTTTTAAGCCTGAAAGCAATCTTCCGGAGCTGAACAAGCAACAAATTGCTTGGTTTGATGAAGCAAAAGGTGAGAGGTGAAAATTCCCTTTCATGTTTTATCAGTAATTTTAGAAGGTATGGTTACAAGGCAGGGAGGTTTTCATTTGATTAACTGAGTTGTATTTGGCTATTATGAACTTTATTTTTAATTAAACATACTGTAACCCTATTGGGAAATTTCAGTTGTAATCACATATGAAAGTCACTGAAATAAAGTTCAGGCTGTCACTCTCGTTGAGATAATATGAAAGTTTTCTGGCATTTGCATATTTTTGCATTGACCTTACTGTAAATTACAGTAGGAACACAAGGCAAATCTATTCAGAATGGTGCAAATAGGAAAAGTTAAGCAATTTCTGCTTAAGGAAGACATATTTTAAATTCAATAGGAGTTGTGTTAAAAACACTTGCTTTGGCATTCTCTGCTGCTCTTATCCAAGGAGATTTTGGCAATCGTTAGAAATGAACAAGTTTTACAAATGTGATCATTCACATTTTGATGGCAGAGAAAGGGTGAAGACTAATACGTCTGCAATGTGCTTTCTTCATTTACTTGACAAATGAAATTTTAGCTTTATTTTTGAGGTTAGTTTAAGTTTATGGTAGTACATCTTAGAAAAGGCATAAAGTCTTGATAATATGTGCTCTCATATGCTGCTTCATAGTTTTATATGAGAACTTGGGATATAATATTTTTTTCTCTATGAATAGTGATGTTTGTGTACATGCATGTGTACCAAATGTGAATTTCTCATTCTAAGATAACTTTACTAGTTTTTTGCTCAAAGCAAAGGGATTATTTGAACAAACAAAATCAGAAAGATCTGGTTCATGATAATAGAAAAGAAATACCTTTTGTGGCTTATTTTTATGTTAAAATTTTTTGTCCAATTTTTCACACTGTTTAACCTTTTGAAATATTAACCACTTCAAACTATAAAAGTATCTTATACTTTATTCTTCAGGAAAATTCCATGTATTTCAACAGAAATAACTCAGTCATATTAAAAACAAAGAAGACTAAATTAAAGGAATGTTATGTCTGACATATATATGAAATATTAATATAAAAGATTTTAAATAGTTTTAGTACACTCATGCCATGAAACTCATGCCTTTGTATCAATTACAGAGTTTGTAGATGATGCTGTAGATTTTTAATGAGTTTTTCATTCTTTGAGTGATATACTAGATAGTGGGGAACAATCTATATTCCTTATTTCCTGACAGCAAATCTACTGAAAAATGAAGCTTGCTATTCTATTACTCTCCATTCTTTCAGGTTCATACCTGTAATAAGAGGAAAATTCTTATCCTGCATAAACACGATCTGAATAGAAGTTTGTACATGTGATGCACCATTACAGTAACAATATGTTAAGATAAAACCAAATCAAACTGAACAAAACCAAACTAAAACAGTTCTGTAAAGGTAAAGACTAGGATTAGCTCTTGAACAAGGAGAGAAAAATGTGATAAAGAATATGCTATGATTATGTGATCATGTTCCCTATTAACTAATGCATCAAGCAAAGAAGAACTCAAGACAGAAATTAAATATGACACTAGAACCAGAGGCTATACAATAATACTTTTGTATCTTTTTCTTACGAGAACTCCTACAGATAAGCTACTTTGAAATCCTCGTGGGCACTAGCAAGAGAAAAGACACAAATGGCAGATAATTCATATTACATTTATGAAGATATAATAGTAGAGATAGTTCAGACATATTCACACAGCTCTGAAATACTGCCAGTCAGCAGAAATTACGTATGGAATATTCCAGACCTCCTGAGAAACATTGGTAAAGTTAAGTGCATATCAAAGAATAGTCAGGTGACAGATTACTTTTCCTGAAGCACTGGGGCCTTAACTCTGACCTTAAATGTAATAGATTATCTGTGCCCCCTTGGAAATTCCAATTGGTTAGACTGTGATGCTGATGGTTAATCTTTGATCATGCCTAATTTTGTGAAGCTTGAAGGATTTCACCCTATATATGACAATTAACAGGGAATTTTGTTCTCCCTTTGGGTTTACTTTTCATTTTTACAAACTCCTAACCTTCAGTCTTCATTCTGAAATTTTATTTGTCCCTTTTAATATGCCATAAAGCCTACAACTTACAAGTTTTCACCTTGATGACAAAGTTTTTAGGATAAACAGGAATTTTTCTTCAACATGAGAGACTGAGCAGGCTACTGTCCTGTTTATGAATTGTGCACATACTTTCTGTGGGATTTCCATTCCTTTACCAGAATAAGCTCTTTGCACACTTCCCATTCTGAAAGTTCAAATAATCACAATAAGCCAGCAAAATGTATTTTGAATGAAATGGTTGTTAGGCACCTATACAACAACCCCACTTGTATGTATTTTATTGGTTTTGCTTTTTTATCCTTTTTAGCTTTAGAAGTCTCCTGATTGATTTCATGACCTGCAGTCATACAGTATAAAATTGGTGAACTGAATTTAGTCTTTGACCTTTTGCTCTATCTTCCTGTACCTGAACTGTTAACAACTTGAAAACCAAAAATATTTATTTGTTTCTTTGTTTAATAATGTCAGTTATAAAAACACTGACTAAATATTTTCTAGGTCATTTTTTTCAGGTGGTTATAATCAAGAAAAAAAAAAACCAACAACCAAACTAACCACCCCCCTTCTGGGGAAAAAAAAAAAAAAAAAAAAAAAAAAAAGAGATCTTGAATTCCTGCATCCTATAGCTGCCAATGAGGGTGATCAATGCTTCAAAGTCTGGCACAGAAGTATGTAAAGTACCTGAATGTGGCTACAATTTACATGAATAAATAAGAAGAATAAGAAAAACTGGAAGCATCAAATTACAGATCAGAGTTAGAAAACCAGTTTCATGCTCTGTTGCTCTGAAAACTACTCAAGGGAGTAAGAAGTTTCAAGAATACATTCGGATATTAGAGACTATTTTTTAGTGTTGATAAACTGAAATTAAGGTCCATCATTCCGCGAGAGTTTATAACTCCCACATGGATAAAATAAATGCCTCCTAGTAAATTTTTTTATAACTTCATGTCAAAAGTGAAGTTTTTCACAGCTTCTGTATTTCATACCAGTAATTATAATTTTGGGGATCTCAACAGTTCAGGATAGAAACAAGATTATTGGCAAACATCTGTGGTATTTACTTTGTGTTCAATTATTTATGGGGACCTTCTTTTTTTTAAATACCACAGTTTTTCAGTACCGCTTTTTTCCTCCCTCACCAAAACAACCGAATTTATAGAAGTATCCACCTTCAAAAACACACGCACAAGGAACAACTAGATGTTAGTTTCCCTCGTACTACAGGCACCTCAGGATACTTGAACTCAGCTCTATTGAACCTGCCTGTTTAGCAAACATTTTAAAAATATTATAACTGTAGGAAATGATTCTATAATTCTGTGAAATTATCTTTTTTTATACATCTACAGGCATAGACACACATATATATAAACATACTTAAGTCCATGCTTCAGAGGACCAGTTCCTTATGATCTTTTTTGGCAACCACAGGAAATGACTTAGTGTTTTTTTCCTGAGCTTTGCTTCATGCTCAGATGAACTCTTAATCTTTTCCTTCTTAATCAGGTGCATGATTTTTATATTGTTGTAAAAATAAAAGACCCTGGGCAAAACCACATGATATCTGTATCCCTTTTTTGATAACCCAGCATGAAGCCAGAAACACAGCTGCTTATTAAATTAGGGGTTTTTTTCAGTTTTTGCACTCTTTGTGCTTCTGAGTCAAATAAAAGTTCAAAGATAATTTTATAAACAGAGGTAGCCATCCACACTCTCACTAAGTGGGATAATATTTAGCACTTAATTGTTCTGAAGATCACTCTGGAAATGTATATCCTGAAATTCTGTATCTAGAAGACTTAGGTCTTCTAAGTCTGCAACAAGCCTGCATTCAAAAGCCAGCACACCACTAGTTCTTACACATCTGCATGAGGCAAAACAAGAAAACAAACCAATAAGTAAATCTCCTGAAGCATGTTCCCTAAATAGATGAACAGTTCTAGCATAAAAAAAAACAAAACCAAAAACAAAACAAAAAACAAACAACAAAACCAGAACAGAAAAACCCAAACCCACCAAAAGCTCCCTTGATACTACTTTTTCAAAAGGAAGAAAACTGAGTATTAGCCCTCAGCAGTGTAGAGCTTTGATCTCATAAAATTCAGCATTTCTGAACTATTAAGCTCCAGCTCTCACTGAAATGGAAGAACACAGATTGTTTTGCAATGCCAGATTTTAAACATATCACCTTAAAAAGTCCTCCATAGAAACTTGGTAGGATGTGAAGAGAAAAATATTTATTTTCATAGAAACTCTTTAATAAGTATTCAACTTCAGTTTTGACCCCAGCCTTAAGTAGTCCTGAATATAACTCAACTCATAAATTCTCATAATCAAAACTTGCACTGTACTTTACGAACAATTGAGGAAAGGTGAAAAGGCATGAAACCTTATCTAACTTAGTGACTGGAGAAGTGCATCATAGTGAGAACACATGGTGATACATATATCCACTTTCCCCTTGTACTTAAAAAACACTGAGAATCGGTCACATTTCCTGTGGACATGAAACGTTGAACCTCAAACAGCCAGACCTCTGCAGAACTGGTGAGCTCTCTATCAGGATGAATATCCCTGTTAGCGGTCAGTTCAGCTGTTTCTATGGTTACTGATTAATTCACTGGTTAGAAAAGCAACCTTCAATATATATTTTGTTGGAACCAAGAACATACATGGAAGTTGGATATCTTGAGAAACAGCTACGTTTGTAAGCATGGACTGACTATCATGTCACAGGTTTTCAAAATCTATGATTTCTTAAGTGGTGCTAATAAGCAACCCTCTCAACAAGGAAAATATAAATAATCTTTCAACTAATGTAACTGTTTAGGAAAACATTCATGTAGAAGTAAACATCCCAACCCCTGCAGTTCAGGGAATTATTTTTAAACCAATCCTTAAAGCCCGAAGAAAGCAATTAAATATAATGACAGGATTGTGGCTTCTACATGATGTGTAACTATATAATGTGTGTTATTTGATTAAATCTCAAATGGATTAGAATTTCAGTAGTATTCTTTATTAAAGTATATTTCTGGGTAAAATCTGCTCATTTTAAACCTTGCTTTGTGCATGACAGTAAAGAAATCAAAGGCCTAACTCCTTATATATATGCTTAATGAAACATGACTCAAAAAACAAAGATTTATAACATCCCTCCCAAAAACTTCAAACTAAAACCTCACATGATTTATATGAATACGGCACCATGGTTACAATGCTACAGAAATGCTAAAAAAAAAAAAATCACTACTTAATAGCTAGTGAAAAAAAAAAGCAACCCACAAATTATCTTATTGTTAATAATTTTTCTCCCACCTAAATAGCCCGTAAGCAAAAACCATTTATTGTCTACCAGCACTACGCATGCAAAGGTATCTACTATTGTGATCTGCTGAAGGAATAATGTTCATGTCCCCTGGATATGCATTAGTAGGAACAGATAGTAGATTTAACAACATCAAAATACATAATTCATTCTTAATTCAGCCTAGAGAGAAAAATCTTCAGTTAAAGAGAATTTCTGTCAAGTGCTGATGCTACATCTATTGGGTGGAAGATGTTGATGTTCTACCTGTAGAGTCTAAGGAAATACTGAAAAGAATCATTCAGAAAGGAACAGAACAGAGAAAATGGTATTCTGAGCAAATATACCTACATATACAAAATAAGTATTTCACTTTTCAATTTTTTTAAATATGTGTAAAAACATCTGCTTAACTTTAAGACCAAGATTATGTGGAAAATAGCTGCAGAAAGGGTCCTATAGAGCCCAGCAGCTATGTAACAGGGAACTTGAATATTCTGCTTCAGGGCAGCTTGATAACTGATGTACAAAGTCTGGATTAGTAGAACAGAAACTCCTCTGATTCACTCAGTTGTAAAAGAAGGACTAGAGAGACTATAAAACAGGGGATTACTGGCTATAGTTTTTTGAAAAACACAGTACTATAAAAATCAATATATCAATATGTATATCAACATATTACAATAACTTAAACATAAAGTAAAATATTTCATTAAAATTGCATGTAAAAACAATCATATATGTTGTTAAAATGTATGCTATACTCAGGTTCAATAGAAAGTGTAATAGATGATAGAGATGTGATAGTTTCTGCAACCTTATAAAAGGTTTGTGCCATGAATTGAACTGATCTTCACATTGTGCAAGGTAGATGAAAAGAAAGATAGGAAGGTGTGACTTGAAAAGGTACTTAGAAGTTATAGTATGATTGCTAGAGTGCATTGACATAATACTTGGGAACCAGAGAAGGAATGTGTAAGTGTGAAATAAATGGGTTGTCTCTTATCTCATATAAAAGTGACAGTGATTAATAGTTGCCATAAAGGAACAGAATGATGTACTGTACCTTCCCCACATAGCCTCCTATGGCATCATGAGGTTTATTAGAGAGTAAGATCCAGTCTGTCCAAACCTTGCCTTAGTTATGTGCCTAACAGTCTCCACTTCCCAGGTGGTTAATCCAGCCTGCTGATTTTCCAGGTTTTCCAGACTCTGTACTCAGATTTAGTACAAGAAGTTATAGAAGACAGAAATACAACGTGTGACTGTATCTAAGTGCATGCCATGAATTGAACTGATCTTAGAATCGTGTTGGGTGGATAAAAGGGAGAAGGGGAGAAGATACAGGAAAAGAGAGAGAGATGTGAAATGAGAAAGACCTTACCAGCTATGGCATGACTGCTAGAGTGCATTCCTGCATTCCATTTAGAAAAAGTAGTCTTGTATTTCTGCCTATACAGCTACTCAGCCTAGAGGAAGAGGGGTGGACAACATTGCCAGAGTATTCTTCTGAAACATTTTAAATTGCAGCACAGCTGAAAAGAGAGGAGCCAACATTTCTTGCACCCTTAATGGAAAAGAGAGACAATCAAGGTTGAATAAAGTCACTACAGGCCTTCTGTGGCTCTTGCTTTTCTCTATGGAGAAGAAAGAGAACACAAGTAGCCAAATGACTAAATTTAAGTAATACAAATCCTGCATATCAATATTAGGCAATCAGGATTCCCTCTGTAACTTATTTCAACATAAAACTTGTATGGATTTATTTTTATGATAAGCTGAATAAAGTATTTAATTTACTTTATCGCCACACACATTGAGACAGTAATACTTACCTTTGTTATAGAGAGCATTAAGAAATGTCAAAGAGTCAAGAGTAAAGCCTAGAACTTCCTTGGTGAGCAGTCATTGTAACAGAAACTGCTCTTTCTAAATCCAGAAGCCATGCTCCAACACTGAAGTCAGGCTATCATCTAAGTCTTTAAAAATCAATGAGAAAACTGTCTCCCTCTTACAAAGATAATTGTCCATTTATTCTACTCTAGTCAGTATAGATCTCAGACTAGAGCAGTAACATAATGCATAAGTGTTCACAGGTAGAGACCCCAGTGAGCAGAACTGGTGTGGCTGAAGGAAATAATATTATTGATTAATTGCTCCAGTGACTATTCGTAGTTTGGCTGGGAATAAAGTCCATGAAAAATGTGATTTCATTAAGACTGATTTGCAAAATGTAGTTAGACGATTAGAATAAATTTGTAATTGAAGGTAGTTACATCCAGAAGAAGAATGAAGTGTAAAAAAAAGGAGAAAAGAAAAGACTCTAAAAATTTATTCTCCATTTTCATACTATATAAAATACACTTGAAGACACACAAACAGTACCAGGGTTTATTTTTCCCTGCACAAGTTTTATTCACACTAAAAGCAATCATCCTTAAGGTGAATGAGATGCATGAAATAGCAACGTCTAGCAAAATTAATTATTTTTACAAACGTAATTTTACCTCTCTGAATAATTAATCACAAATAATAATGCTATAATTTTATACTAATTTTTTTTTTGTGAAATAACTACTCACCAAAAAAGTTACCTTTTGTTCTGATGACTGTAGTGATTGCTATGATTTCAAGAACTCGAATTTTTTTTCTGAAGATTCTTGTTATTATTATTTCTGATATTTTTTAATATTTCTTATCTCATGTATCAAGAAGATTGTGGGTGAAAAACTAAGTATCTTATTGCCAGCGATGTTAACGTCTGAAAAAAAATATTTTTAGACATATAGATATTATTTGTCAAATGATACCTCAGCAAACTGTAAATTGACAGCTGAAGTAACTTGATTACAGGGTTAATGTTAATGTCTTTTTGTACTCTAGGCTGTCTATTTCCATCTCCAAAACAGAGGTAATTGTTTTGAAGAAAATTAAGTAAGAAAATACATTTCAATTTATGAATTTAAAATTTTTATTAACATGTTCTGTCGCTATTTTAGCCTTCATACATACAGCTGGAGGGCACATCTTAGTAGTCTCTATAAGCATTTGGAATAGTTAAGATCCCAAATAGTGGTACAAGCAGGTCCCAGTGATAGTGAATCATCATTTCCCATCAGAGCATATACATTGAAAAATGAACTGCTTACAAACCATGATACCTATGTTCTTCTTGATGCAGGTTTTAGACGTATTCCCTTGCAAGTCATTTTTCTGAAATGAGCACAACATGGTTGTGAGCAACTGTTGCAACACAACAATCTGGCTGAAGATGGATTAAACTCCGTAACACTCAAGTTTCAATCTCCCATTCCACCTTGCTTGTAAAGATTTCAGGCTATTATACATTGAAGTCCAGAGAACGACTTGTATTGACTTAATAGGAGCGCAGGACAGAAAGTACCTCATGTGTCACTGAATCTAAGGGAAGTGTGATGACTTATTTGCCTCTGCCTTTAAAAAATAAAAACACCAAACCAAAACAAAAGAAAACTACCAACTTTTGCTGTTGTGCTACTATTGAGTAGATGAGTCAGCGGAGCTGCTTATATTTAGTCTGACCATCTATGGCAAATTTACCTTCTTTGTTTAGTGACAGTTTGACATCCAGGCAGGATCCACAGCCACATACACTCTCCTGAAGTTCTTAGGACACTTCTTTCTAAACAAAAACGCTTGATCTACCTTAGAATCGTAGAATCATAGAATCATTATGGTTGGAAAGGACCACCAGGATCATCAAGTCCAACCTTCATCCTAACGTCTCCCTAACCACTAGACCATAGCCTCAAGTGCCACATCTACTCGTTTTTTAAATGCCTCCAGGGATGGTGACTCCACCACGCCCCTGGGCAGTCTGTTCCAGTGCTCAAACACTCTCTCAGTAAAGAATTTCTTCCTAATATTTAATCTAAAACTCCCCTGACTCAACTTGAGGCCTGCTTTCCAGACCCCTCACCAGCCTGTCCACCAGCACCCTCAGGTCCTTTTCACCAGTCAGCTTTTCAGACACTCTTCCCCAAGTCTGTAGCATTGCATGGGGTTGTTGTGACCAAAGTGCATGACCCAGAACTTGGCTTTGTTAAACCTCATACAATTGGCTCCAGGCCATTGCTCCAGCCTGTCCAAATCCCTCTGTAGAGCCTTCCTACCCTCGAGTAGATCGACACTCCCACTTAATTAATGAGGGTGCATACCTTGTAGCTTAAGCCACTGATACTCCTTCATAGATCAATAAAACAGAATAGTAAGATGTGAGATGTCCAGATTCATTGCCTCCACCAAAGAATTCTAAGATTCTTCTTGCATTTTGCACAGCAAAGCCTCATTAATCCTCGAAGATTAACTTATCCCTGATTTCCTCCTGCTAGATAAACAGGAGGAAAATGAATGAACACTATTTTCATTATTAATGAAAGAGCTTTCTGCTCTTTGTGATTGACTAGGATCCCTGTCCATTTCAGAAGTCTCAACCAATGTTTATTTCATGTAAAAAGTTATTTATGGGGAAGTGGCAACCACCTCATCACACTAAAGGCAAATATTTCTTGCACATATTTTTCACAATACTACATCTGAGAGTTTATTTTATGGAACAGCTACTTTACCAAGATAAGTTAATGTGTGAAGCCCAATAATAATGAGGGAAAGATAGATGGATATTCTGAAACTGAGTTGATTCTGGACATCTCTGAAATCAGAGTTTTGGGAGCCTGAGTAAATTTGATGAAAGTGCTCTAGGACTAAGGCTCCAAATCAAATTCCACAGTGTTCTTATTTTAGGTTAGGTCTTTGATTGTCTGCTTCACACAACATGCTGCACCTTGCAGTCTCTCTGGCAATAACATCAAGTTAAGGCCATCACCTCTTTTTGTGCTATCACTGTAAGTACTGTTGGAACTGATCACTCTATTAATTTCTTACAAGAATTCCCAATTTTTTTTTTAGTTTAGCTTGGCTTTGTTTATTATTGACTCTCATTCTTATCTGAGCTTATAGGTAACAAATTTATTAGTGATACATTCATTTTAAATTATGTTTCTGAAGAGATAGGCATGACAGTGAATTCAGTTTGACAGTGAATTCAGTTTGACAGTGAACAGCTAGCCAATCCATAAACCAGACAAGTCTATTTTATAGATTGCAAGGATAAGCCAGAAATACCAATGAGCCCTTTTGTACACTTGTAATTGACTCTTTCTGAATTGTGCCATCTGTTCTTTCTTAGGTGAATGATTGATTAACTGAGCAATATATGATTAGTGGCTTGCCTTGCTACTGTACTGTACAAGTTGTTCCGGAGTATGCTCTCAACAGCCACCATCTGTGTGCTTAACAAATCATGTAGAGTGACATTCTGCTCTCTGCCGTCCGTGGAATCCTTGAGCTTTCAGTAGGCTCCTGACCTCTTTTGTCTAGGGGGTTGTGGTTGAACAAATCTGCGTAAAAGGTTTTTTTCATCTCTCTGACTGTATGTTGTTATTGTGTCCTTCCCTACTTTCTCCTTCTTTCTCTCATTCACTCCCTTTTTCCTTCTTGCTCTCCCTTCCTCCTGCTCTCTTTCTTTCTCCTTTTCTCCCTCCCTGCAAACCAATACATTTTCCTTTAACCTTGATCACTAAGATTCTGAGCTTTTTTCATTGTTACTATTATTATATTCTTATTATTTTTGTTTTAATTTTATTATCATCACTCAAAAGAAGATATCCCAACAGGTAAAAATCTCACTTGATGCTTGAAGTTTGAAGAAAATTTAAATTATAATGGGAGATATTTGGAAACTTTGATGGTAACTTCAGAATCACAAAATGGTTAAGGAAGGACCTCCAGAGGAAGGGAGCTCTGGACTTCATATTGTCCAACTCATCTGCTCAAACAGAATCCTCTAGAGCCAGTTGCCTGAACCACATCCAGGTGCTTTTGAAAATCACCAAAGATGGACACTCCACCACCTCCTTGGGCAACTGTGCTCCGTCACCCTCACAGCAAAGCAGTGTTTCCTGATGTTCAGAGGAAGCCTTCTGTGTTTAAATTTGTGACCATTGTTTCTTGTCCTGTAACTGGGCACCATTGAAGAGTCCAGTTCTGTCCTCTTTGCACTCTCCTTTTCAAGTATTTACATCCATAAGGTCCTCCTTTGAGCCTTCTCTTCTCCAGACTAAACTGTCCCAGCTCTCTCAGCCTTTCATCAAAAGAGAGATGCCCTTAATCATCTTCAAGGCCATTCGTTGGACTCTTTCTGCTATATCCATGTCTCTCTTTTACTGAAGAACACAGAACTGGACACAGTGTGCCTGCTATGGCCTCACCACTGTTGAATAAAGAATCCTAGAACAAATCACACCCACACTAACAATCCCAGAACTATGATGTGAACATATGCAACAGCATTCTCACTGTTGTGTTCCTTCTCTTTGAGGAAACCAGACTTATAGACATGATCATAAAATATGGATTCTCATGTTGGATAAACAAGGTGTGATGAAATGCTTAACAAATACAAGCAATAAAGCGAAATTTCTAGGATAATAAATTTGTTAATGATTCATAAAAGAGCTTCTCAATAAAGCTTGCTGTTTAGATATTAAGTATGTGAAAACTAATACTATCATCATTCATTCTCATAATTTACTAGTGCTAATAATGGAAATTTCATGATGTTACTCCAGTAAGTATTTGAAAGTTTAGAAAGCTGCAGTTGCTGTTTTATAAAAGAAGAAAGTATCTGTTCAAGAGGTGTTTTTCTCCTTCTGTATCTACATTTATTTTTTTAAATATAATTTGAGAAAAAATAACAATATTTCAAATTCATTAAAATGTAAGGTCCCTCCCCTTCTCTTTCTCTTGTTACTTTTTTTTTGCTGCAGAATCAAAAGCCTGTGCTTGATGTAAAGCCTATGGACAGGTCAAAGCTGAAACATGTCTGTTATTGGGACAAAATATTTGGTTTACTTGTATTGAGATAGAAGGGGAACTATATTACTGGGCCACACAGTTCCCAAAAGTTGTTTGATAACAGCTGTAAAACATTATATTTGTTCTGTTGGCAATGGACCAATTATAATATGGCCAGTAAAAAGCTATGAGCTAGAAAAGAAACTCTAAAAATAACATCTTGTTAGTGCACATATCTGCTTCCTGTGTAGGTTCTGCTTCAGGGTTTTACTGCTGTCAATACTGCTGACAAAAGGCTGTAAAAACCACAAGCTGTGCTCTGTTCTGCCTTGTGCATCATCAACAAAATTGACAGTTAACACTGATTTTAAAATCTGTATTGCTGATGCATAAAAATGTATATCAATGAATATTCAATTGCACGATAGCAGGTAGTCCTGTGCTGAAAACAATAAGCATAGGAAGAAAGTAAAAAAGACAATCAGAGAGTAGAAACGGCTTGTGGATAGTGTATTGAAAATAGAATTAAGCTTCTGCCACTATGACTTTTTTAAAGATCTTCTTTATCTGATAGCTTACAGTTCTGTTGTCCTTTAAGCCAGACTGATTAATATGAGTTGGGTAAACAATGACTCTGCCTTTCCCTTAGCCATGTTTCTTTTCTCAGCACATTGATGTATCATGAACCACTGATACAGCTCAAAACAGAGAAGTATAGCATTAAGTTTACATATTAATTCCCCCAAAAGACAGATGGTTCATATAGAAGGGTAAAATCTGCTCTCCCAAAATCCAGGGTAGTAGCTCCATAGCTTTAATTTATTTGGTTTTTTTTAGTCTTGCTGAGACAGAACGTATTGAAGCCCATTGTTTCCAAAAATACTGGAACCATTTCAGATGAATAAACTTTGTCAGTGTAATATAGATATATTATTCCATCCTAGGACAGTAAATATGAAGATATCAGCATGCTTTTTCTTTAATGTTTTCATTAACACTGCCTTGCTTGTCTCTACCACATGTGTTCACACATTAAGCCAATTGGGGATTGATGGAGTATTTCATAAATACTTTTGTGAAATTAGTATATGGTGTTTCTCCTCCTAGTCAGTTGTTGACTTCTCAGTATGTCTTGCACAGCTCCCAAAAGCATACCTGTGTTTTATTAAATTTCCTGTGATGAGGAGCAGTATACATTTCTAAAGCTAGGAATGAACTATTTTCTCAATTCTCCACAGTCATAGGGAAAGCAGAGATAATTGCATTGTTCTCCTACTGTTTACTTTGCACATTAGGAAAGATCTATCTGTAGACTAACTTGAAAAGACTGCAGAAATGGTAAGGGCACAGCAACGGTAGGGCTATGCTTCAGAAACTGGCAGTGCTTACACTTAAGATCATCTAATCTGACAAGACAGATAACAAGAATACAACTTTATAACTCTTCTGTAGTTTAAAGTCAGGTTTTAGACCCCAAAAGGATAACTAAAAGAAAGATAATAGTTGTGGACAAAAGAAGACGTATGTTAAAAGAAGAATTTTTCTGCTGTATATTGATCAACTTGGCTGATGAGTAGCATTTTGAAGCAGTAGATGTGGATTGGACAAGAAGTTATAATTAAAATGAATGTAAAAGTCTCTTCTTATTTTAAAGGATTATTTCACCACTTCTTACTACCTACAGTGTAATGCTGCAAAGACTACAGAAACCACCACTGAAGTCAGCGGGGCTTCAAAAGGTATGTAGAAGTTTCTGTGTACTAGTAATTGGGACATAAGACATTCTTTCTGAATCCCACTTTCTTCTCCTCTTACCCTTGGGTTCAGATGCTTCTTTTAAATGGCACTTCTCAGAGCTCATCAGGAAAATCCTGCACAGAGCAAAACATGAAAAAAAAAATATAGTAAGTTTTTAAAACCTTAAAAGGCATCCTACATATTGTCACTATACTTTCTGAAGGAATATAGCCTCCTACTATTCTTTTGCCTAATCATTCCTATTTCTGTAGATTTCTGTAAATCTATTTCTATAGATTTACTGTATTTTGCAGATTGAGAAGGTTGGCACCTGCAACACTGGATCATCAGATATAATATTTTGTTGTTTTGAGTGTTTCTTGTTTTAACAGAAGAAGAGAATTAAGAATATGAAGGCTCTAAATCCTTGCACTGTTGGTGGTCTGTTGTGGTGATCTCTGACAAGCCACTGCACAATCTATACCTTAATTTTCCCATTTGCAGAAGGGAAATAATGTCACTTGCATCACAAGTATGTCACTGAGTGCTTTTTCCATGTGAATAGAACCAATGTGTTACCTAGGTGGAGTTAATATTAGCCTGTTCTAAGATGAGTTCATTAACCTATTCTGGCAGGCAGTGGCTGAATTAACTATTGGGTAATTCTTAGAAGATATTTATTTAGATAGGAAAGAGTTTAATAAAGGATAAATTTGTTCCTTCTTTGTATGATGCAAAGCATAAATCAGCATGGATATTTCAGCTTCCATGGTATGGTGTAAGAAAATGCTTTCCTCATCTATGAATGCTTTAGGTCAAATACTCCATATATTTGGGGAAGATAACAATATTAAATCAACAAATATCAACTCTGACAGCATCAGTTAAGCAAAGTGATTGCATCTGTAGTGAAAACAAAATGGTAGGGAAAATAATCTTTTTATCATAACACTGGTTATGGCATCGGTCACTCACAACCAGAAAGGGACAGATACAGTGGCCCTGTATAGCGTATAGAGTATAGAGTATAGAGAGAATAGTAAGGAGATTTAAAAACAAAACAAACAAAATGGAAAAAACCAAAACAAAACAAAAAACCTAGCAAAACCCAGTTTACCCCTTTCATACATTCAACAAGCAGCAGAAGTGAAAATGCCATATATGACTTCTGACACTCCATCCTTTCACAGAAACATTAAAAACAACCTCCTATTCACATTCAGCCACTAAAAAATAGTTGTATAATGGGTTAAAATATTTCTACAGAAGCAGGTGTTATAATTTATATTCCAAGAAGGTCTTCAGCTCAATCCTTTGAAACATTTTTGTAAGTAACCTGAAAGATGAACTAAAGGTAGCACTTAGACCATTCACAGGTGGTAAACAGGTAAGTAGAGCTGCAAACACGCTTCAGGACAGGATGAAAATCTTTTTGATGGAGTGGAGAAAGGTCTGAGATCAACAAGACAATATGCAATAAAAATAAGTGCAAAGTACTACTCTTTAGAAGTAAACAAATAGAAAATTAGGAATATATAGTAAACACTGAAGGAAATGGATGTCATGGTCTAGAGCAAACTACAGGCTTCACAGAAGCCAACAACCTGCTGTTACACGAATGAAACAGGTATTCTGGGTTGTGCGAGTAAGACTGTCAGATGGAAAAAAGAGGGCATAATAGTTCTGCTAACTATGATTGTAGTTCAAGAAAGATTTAATAAATTTGCATCGTAGGAGAAGACAGTAGTTTTAAACCATCTCAAAAGGAACAGTGTTTGAGCAAGGGAGTTTATCTAGAACAAAAGAGAATGGGATAGAAAGGTAACAGTTTGATATATTTAAAGGATAGTTATAAAAGTACCAGTGATACTTTATTTTCCTGAGTCCACCAAGGACAAGCACAATTGGTAATCTGTAGTCTCCATTAAAGCAAGGCATACACTCAAGATTGAGAAAAGCTTGCTAACAATGAGAATGGGAAACACTGCAGGAACATGTCTGAGGACATGTAGTCTCTACTAAATTTTGAAGTTTAGTGATAGCCAAGGTGTGTATATAGCCTCAACCTTTAGCAAAAGGATAGAGTAGCTGAACTATATTTCACATCCTGCTCTATTAAATACTTACCTATTGCTATACACAAGATTAAAAGAGAGAAAAAAACGCTGCTTCTTTACGATTTCCTAGAAACAAAATATATACTCTTATGTTATATGTACAAGATCATCAATTAATAATATATCATTTGGACATACAGTGAGTTTTACAACCCACATGCATGCAGAAACAGATGTTTAAGCAAAAGGTTATGAAGGAACCGCTGTATTTTTTTGAAAGATCTTGTTTTACATAGTTTGATAAGTACCCAGCTGGAACAGTATCATCATAATCAAATAGAGATTGTAATGTTATTTATGTAGATTTAAATTTAGGCTTCCCTTCCCCCAGTTTAAAAATACTGAATTTTGTTACTCAACAGGTTTTCTTAAGGAAACAGTTTTAAATAGATCATTAATACTTTGAAACTTATTCACTGTAATTTTGCTTTTTGTGTAATAAATTCATTATAACATATCATACTAGAAAACTGGATTTCAAATTGAGACAAATGATATGCAAATGAGTGATCAAATTTTAAAAAAAAGTAATTATGGATTTAGTAAAATTTTTAAAAAGGAGAAAAAGAAAGGGAAAAAAGATAATAAATAGAACAACAGTGCTTTGATGAATGGTAAAAATTGATTAGTTCTTAAAGTGCCAATCCTCTTGCAAAAACAACATTATTAGTTCTTTTAATATTAATAAAGTAAAGCTGTAATACCTACAACTACAATTTTTAGAAACAAGTTAATTTTCAATCAGCATTGACTGTGATTATAACTAGTAACTCCTATAACAGCTCAAAGGCATAAATTGATATTAGGAATGTTAAACATTACTACTATTGTGAGGAGGAGGGGGAAATCCTAGGTGTATGCATAATTAAAGAACAACCATGCAGATTAATTTAGAGTGTGTCAGGTAGAACAAGTTCCCTAAGTTTCATAGAACAGCTGTGTAGCTGCTTATTCTTCTCTGGTATTTCTCTTTTATAGTAAGAAATATTAGAAGACAGAGCAAATGTGTTAAGAGTCATGAGCTAGTTTCTCCATTCATAGACTTTTCAGAAAGTCGACCGTTGGTCTTTAGTATCCACACATCCCTAGAAGTCATAATAGAAGCCTATCCCACATCTACAGCAAATCTAACTATTAAGCTTTTCCCATATGTCTTCTTTCACACTACTTTACTATTAGGGAAAACTTTTACAAAAGGAAACATCCCAGAAGAAGAAAAGGTCAGTACCGAAATATTTTTTGAAATGGCACCTCTATGAGTTCCCAGAAGCAGTCATATGGAAAGGAACACTGGATCCCCCATGTATGCATTTACTGTGAATATATTTATGTTTTTCGAAATACAGATTCTAGTGAGCAGTCAACAGGACATGCTGTACTTTGGATATAATCTAAAGTACACATACAACCAAAAAGACATCAGGAAACCTGTGGAAGGAAGGCTATTTCATTTATCTATAAGCTTCCATTAGAGTGAGAAAATTCTTTGCAGAAAAATAGAATCACATAGTTATGTTGCCTGGTGCATAAAAAAATCACACTGTACTTCTAAATTTATTGCAAGACAACCACATCTTTTAAAAAGACAAATAGTCCTTTGAGTATATACAGAATATTAAGATGAAGCTTGTAGTTATGGTGGGAATAGTTTATTTGATTCAATGCCTAAAATTCTAATCAATTTTTAGGACAACGCAGAGTAATGTGTAACAATACCTTTTTTTAAGACTTTTTCTTATACTGTGTGAAAACTTACTTGCATCAGGCTGTTTAGTCAGGTAAACAAGCTACAGTTTACATCTTAAATAAAGTAAGCATTACTCAGTATTCTTGGTGAGTCACGAAGCGGATGGGAACTATACATGTTTTTATAAGAAAGCATGAAATAGAGAGGATTAAATGACCTAAGCAAAGTAATTCAGTGCTTACAGTTCCAATTGTTTTAATTTAATTGTTACAATTTTCATTATGTTAAAATTATTGTATGAGTTATGGTCTTATCTAGTGGAGAAAAACATTTTTTAAAAGAGTAAAGATGTTAAGATAGAACACGTTTGGCTCTGAAAGACTGCACAGGACAAGAGCTAAACGATTTTCACTGAGTAAGGATCTGATGCAAAAGTTACAACAATCCTCATAGTGTTAGAAGAAATGTAAGTTTTCTGAAATGCTGCAGATGCTCACAGAAGACAGTAGTTTTAGTATATGACATTTAAGTATAATATGGTATGCTGGCAATCAGCTTTCCACCTTCAAGTTTAATCTTTTCTAAAAAAGCATGAAATTGTGCAATGTATGTCCTGAATCCATTTTATTCTGTCAGCACTTCTGGAAAGAACAAGATTGTTATTGTAAAATACATTCCGTACAGCTGTATAGCACTTCACATGAGATGATTTCTATTTATAGAAGCATTTGATTTAATTGTTAAAATAATATTTTGCATTCACCTAGAATCAGTTTTCTTCCATTTGATCCAGAATAGTAGAAAACAATAAAGCTGACAGGTTGTTCATCTGCAGTATGTTAGAAATTCTTCATAAAGCTTACTGTCTGAGAATACAAAAGATTCACAAGAGAGGAAAACAAAAGGTATTGGTGGTTTGCATGAAAATTTAGACTTTTTATTTTTATATGTATATATACACATAGGAGTTTGGTATTTTTTAATATAGATCTTCCGTGTTAAAACAAACAAACAAACAAATATTTGGTACTTCAATATATGACTATCATTACTTATTGAAATTTATTTAAATTAATTTTATTTCAATTACTTTTTGCAAATTTTATTAGTGTTTTGGAGTACAAAATTCTTAGGAAATGATAGATATATCTTCTGAAATTACCACTACAAAGCAATAATACAGTATTGCAGCGCAAAGATAAATTAAAATAACTTAAGCAGTATAAAATTGGTGTCGTTGAAAGGAACATACAGAAATAATTTTGACAAAAATATCTAAGACTCAAGCAGAAGAACTAATAGAAAGTCTATCATGATTAAAATTTCAGATAAGAATTGAGATGAATTCTGATAAGGAACATAGCATCTCTTTTGTAGGAGAAATATGGCAAACTTTGGTTACACACTTTAGAATATTCTCTTACATGTAACTGAAATATTGGTATATCCTAAATCGAGATATATTAACAGAACCCTGTTGCATTGTGCCAGGCAAGGAACTGCAGTGAAACGGTTAGGTCTTAGTCTGGACCATGACCTATGGAATTGTATGCAGATCCTTACCTGTTTTCCTTCTACACATTTGGAAAATAAATAAATAGATCTGCCATTGTTAATGATGAGATCTACTGACAGAAAACAGTATTTCATTACCTCTGACAAATGTTTTGATTAGGTGCTGTTAACAAAGTTTAAGCAGTGACCTAGCCAGAGGTCAAGATGGGTCATCGAAGAGAAATACCCTGTGGAAAACCACACAAACAAGGTTTTTTCATAGAGCAGGAACTTAATGACAGGTTCATGGTTCTATCAAAACTAGTTTCTTTTATACATAGATAATAACTATTAAAAATATAGATTGAGTGGGGTCAAATAACATATATAATCATCTAAAACTAGAAATATTTTCTTATAAAATAGTAATTAGAGATAGGTACACAGCAATAACTTTCCTGTTTAATCTAGGATTTTCAGGGTAAAATACCTATGCAAATTTTGGAGGAAAATTTCTGGTTTAAAACTGATTAACAAATGCAGCCAGAAAACTTTACAATTCTTATTAAAAAAATCTAAGCAAAAGACTCCACAGAGGACAATCAGAAGATGTATGTTTATTATTAGCACAATTTTATTTCCCTTGGTTTGGTACAATCTCTGTTCGAAATCTTCCTAACAACATTTAACCTCACATGTAGAGAGTATGGTATCAGAACTTGCAGCTTTCAATTTCTGTTTTGTTTTGTTCTGGTTTTTTTTTTCCATTTCTACAGGAAACTTGATATTACTTCAAATGCATTCTGGTTTATCCATGGAAAGCTGTACACATTTAATGCAGTACAACAAATGTAAATTTATAAGAATTTTTTCCCTCTTTGAAATCAACCATATTTGTGTTATTTTGAATTCAAATAAATAATGAACAGTTGTGAGGTTTTTTAATGTAATGTAAAGGAAGATTAATTAAATGTGAGAATTTTTACATTTATTTTTGTCATCTTAAATCATATTTTAAAAATATTTTTACAGAAACTCTCTTATGGATCCCCTAATGGTATGTCTGCCTGTGCAGAAAACAGAAAGAGAAAAAAAAGCCTTCAAAACATAGGGATTAAAACAAAAAAAAATAATTTTGGAATTATAAAATTAAAATCACCATATTGGCCTAGAATATTTGTCTTAAGATAGCATGTAAGGAGAAAACCCCATTTCCTTCAGCAGCCGATATAAAAAAGAAACACCATCAATTTTACTATTACAGAAAGACAGGAAAAAACCCTCAACTATTATTTTAACATATTGTGGTGGTTTAGAAAGAAAGATTTGGAAACAGCTATTATTTGACCCAAGGACAAATTTGAAAATAAGTGATTTAATGAGTTTCACTGCTACTTTATGGGAACTGAACTTTGGAAGCAAAACTTGTATCATTTGGAAACCTTCTTAGTATTTAGGATTCCTTCTTAACATTTCCCTAGAGATTTTTAAATCTTTTGAAAAATACCATCTCCCACATAAAATCCGATTTTGAAGCGAAGCATTATAAAGCATATGCTGTGTTTTAAAAGTTAAACAGATAGACAGCCCATTGGGACACTAACAGTCATCATCTTCTGTACACCTAGAACAGCTGCAGATACACTGTCAGTCACGGCTGACTAATAAATGTACTGTAACTGGTCCTAATATGCTGCCTGGGGAAGAAACTGTGCAGTAGCGAAAGCTCCAGAAACCGAGAGCATCCTCCTTCCCTAGCATCACTGTAATTTAATAATAGCAGAGTGGCATTGACCCTTAACAAGATCAAGTCAAAAGAGATAAGTAAAAGAAAAGAAACTCTCAGTTAAAACAGATGAATTCATTAAATAAAAGTGGAGCTTCACTTCCATGTCTCCACAAGTTAATGCCATGTGAGCTTAAGAATCTGAAAGGCTGCTATAAAGAAAAGGTTTACAAGGGCAGTTAAGGGAATTAAGACCTTACATGCATTGTGGAGACTTCTTAGGGAAACAGTATTAGAAGCATAGAACAAATCTATACTACTCATAAAAGTCCTGAGAAAAGAAGCAAGCATGGTTAAAAGGCAGGGGCAAGGGGAGTTATTTGAAAGCAGTCTTCAAAGAACTGGGATCATGTCCAAATGGAGAAAATAGAAGAAAAGTAATATCTGGAAAGTTAAAAAACTCCATAAAGCCGGGTGAAAGAAGAGCTTGAGGTACAACTAGCAAAATACATAAAAATTAATAAATCCATCTTCAAACACATCAGGAGCAAGAAGTCTGAAAGACTTCAAATCGCACAGATTATCAGGGTATAAAAGGAGCCTTCAGGAAAAATAAAGTCAGAGCAGAAAGCTGAATAGACACTTTGTGACTATTTTGACACTTTGTTACTGTAGTCTTCTTAGGCACCTGCTTTTGATGATAGGACCAAACGAGAAGGACATTTGATTCCATTTCAGTACTGCTTCTCATCTGTTCGTGGATTATGATGTAAATGATGGTTTAAGTATTACCAAAACTTGTGCAAAGCACCAAAATGGCATATTAAGCTAGCCATTATACTAGCCACAACAGCAAATAGAAAGTACTTCAGCATCATACCTATTAGCAACTGTAGTTCAAATACTGGGTTTTGTTAAGTAGTCTCTTAGAATCATAGGTTGGAAGGGACCTGAAGGATCATCTGGTCCAGCCTTTCTTGGCAAAAGCACGGTCTAGACAAGATGCCCCATCACCCTGTCCAGCTGAATCTTGAAATTCAGTTTGTTTCACAAAATGTTTCGTGTGCATGAATACCTAGGCAAAATGTTCTCTGTGTGTTATCCTGTTGGTGGAAGGCATTATGCCAAAAGGCAGCCTTAGATCTGCAAACTCAGCTTGTTAATGTACCTTGAGAGCAATTCTGAGAATCAGCCTTAGCCATGTGTTTATTTCAATGCTATCTCAAGGATCTTCCTTCTAGGATTGTAGCTTGGTCTATGCATCTAGGAGGTGACACAGAGGTTGTGAAGTCTTCATCCTTGGAGCCACTCAAAAGCGGTCTGGAGATGGTCCTGAGCAGCTGATTCTAGGTGGCCTTGTTCGAGCAGGGAGGTTGGATCAGGTAATCTGGAGAAGCCCCCTCCAGGCTCAGCCACCCCATAATTCTGTGACTTTTAGCCTTATAAAAGTCTTGTATTCTGATTCTGACCTGCTCAATGCCTTTTAAGAAAAGCTGAGGGCGTATGAAGTGTAGTCATATTTATTTTTTCATTTTGCACTGCTGTATATGGTAGCAGCAGGAAATAAATAAATCCAAGGATTGAATAAATTAGTGGTATCTGGATTTACTTGTCTCAGCCAGCCTGTTGATTTCACCCCGATGATGTTTTGCAAGTAGTTTTTCTGCTCCAAAATTATCAATATTTACAAATACATTTCATTGAATACTCTTTCACACACTTATAAGTCTATGCCATAGTGTCAGAACCCTCCTTTCTTCTCCCCTACACTGCTACTGATAGAAATTAAACTTGGTGTGAACCACACGCAATAGACTCAGAGTATGTATAATAATAGAAAATGTCTTTGAGAATCTTTTTAGTCTGGTTCATTCATGTATCAAACTTCCTGCTGCAGAGAGATTCCAGTAGAATTACATTGGTAATTGTATTAGAAATTGTAATATGTTGTGCTTCATGATTACTCTTCATTTTCATCATTAGAAAGAAACAGATAATCATAACGAAATTTTTATTCAGTTAGAGTGTAGGGCAGTGTCAGAGCTACACAGAAGGAAAGGAAGGACAAGATCTTATTACAAGTCCCACTGCGGTTAGAAAGTGCCCCCAACTCCAGATCGTGAGTGGGTCAGTATTAATCTATCTGACCTGTATTATGGATAAATTACAAGAGGTCCAGGCACTAGGAGCAGAGAAGGGTGTAGCACTTTACACTAACCTTTCTTTACTGGAATCCCTCTCCAGGAATAATAAATAGCTTAAAGACAGAAAGTGACTTCATTCAATAAGCGAAGACTTCAGGTCTTAATGTGGTGTAATAAGTTCAAATCTCCATTGTGGAAATGTAAAACAAGGAATTCAAAAGGAACGTTCTGATCAGATGAACCTTCAGGCTTGGGGTAAAAAAAATGAGCCTCCTCGCTGCAATGCACAGCTCTTTACTATTTAAGCCTCTTCTGAGCATTCTCTACTTCTCCGATTCCCTGATGAATGCAACAGTGAGAGCATCAGATGAAAGTCATTTCTCTGACAGAGACAGCTTGTATCTAAAAATATTTTGCTTCTTGAGTATGATTAAGTGACAGAATGAACAAAGGGATGACTTGAAAATTGTTTATCAATATTTCACTAACAGAGACAGCTTGTATTTATAAATATTTAGCATCTTAGTTGAAATATAAGCATGAATGGAAAAAAAGAGTTGGACGTGCAGTATCTGGCAATAAACTAATTACCATTATAATCAATTATATGACTTAAACACTCTGCATTTTCAATAGAACATTAGCTAAATGAGTTTAGAGAAGTGATTTTCTAAATCTGTTAATGGAAAGCATTTAGTTTATTATTTTCATCTGGTCAAATGTAAGAGCAACATTTTTTCTACTGTGATTCCCTCAAAAGATGAAATGCTTCAATTCCTTTCAAAATACAAACATATGAACACTTAGATGAAAGAAATGCTAAGAAAGTGAACTGGGAATTTACAGGATTAAGGCAAAATAAACTGGAGACAAGTTTTCTAGAAGGAGTCAGCTATTTCTTCCAGTTGCAGAACTCTACATGATCCTTGCAGCTATTTCATCCATTTGAACTTTAATATACACCTACTTAGGCTGCCATCCCAATGGGGAAAACCGGTCATGCTCCCAGTCACGATGATTCCAGTAAGAAGATACTTGGTGGACAAGAAAGCAGCAAATTTTAAAATAGAAGCTTCTGGAGAGCAGGTTCGTTGAAGGCAAAGGGAAGTGTCGTACGCTTTGGAACTGCTGTGGTCCACCCCTTGGAGACAGCTGTTCCACACAACATTGTTGTGCAGGTTCAGCCATCATCATTTTATGCTGCCATCATTTGCCTGATCACACAGGCCAACACTGAACTCAGCAACATCCCCTCAGAAGTCTTCTTTCAGGCAGTCCTGCCATAGGTTCCTGTGGACCCAGCTCCTACGCTGCCCACTGTGGTGCTAGCATCATTTGCAGGACACACAAATAGAGGTGGCTCCCTCAGTGGCCCTTCACATGGAAGGACACTACTAAGAGAGCTCAGCAAGGTACAACCAGCCCCAACAGAAGCCACACTCAACAGAAAGCTCCACCAACTTTAATTTGGCTCCTGGTTGATATAGCCCTGACCTCACCCACCACCCCAACCATAACTACCTGGGTGAGGGCAGAGCCACAAAGACACAGGTGGGCCACGTTCTGCCTCTGGAACCTAAAGCCAATAGGAAAACCAAAACGCTCTGCTAGGTTGTGACTCATCCACATGTCAACTCCAACTTGGGGCCCACAATTCAAGCCCCAGCACTTCAAACATACTATTAAATAGGTCAACATGTAGTATAGATGTGTTAACACAAAATAGCTGCTCTCCTCAGAGATGGATTTTTTTTTTAATTAAAAAAAAAAAAAGAGGTTCTGGTTATATATGCAAACATAAAATTCATGTACACCAGATATTTGGGAATCCTGGTTGTCATTCTGTGACTGAGCTTACAATCAGTGGTCTTATCTAGTTTAAAAAAAACCATACAACAATCAGAGCAGCAACACATTCTACAAATGCACCTAAAATGTTCATTTGTGCTCTGCCTGAAGCATGGATGGAGAGCTGACAAAAGTTGCTAAGTGAGTTCACATGGCACAACTCATTACAGACCCTTGAGATAAGATCTAGATGCGCTATAAATAGTAAGCAGGGCTTTTTGTCACTGGACCTAAGAATACTGCTTTCAAACCCACAGTGACTTCTCGACTTGATTATTCGGTTGGCTTTTACAGGGCTCAGGGTAGTTTACAGACAGTAACAAGATGTTACTTGAATATCAAACCATTTGGGCCACACTTTCATAAACCATGACTGAGACACTATAGGTATCGCCACAGCTAGTCCATAATCTCCATGGATTTCAGAATAATCTATGAAGGACTCTCTGTGTAGTGACACATAGACACAACTTCAAATTAGATTTTCCAAAAACAGATTATGTGCCCAAATACCCTCACAAGTTAGATGAAGAGAGTTAAGTGCCCACATTAAAATATAGTTTCCTGATTGGATAAATTATACCAGATGGGAATTTTATGCCTTGTCTGCACCTAGAGTACTTGCTGAAACTAAAGCAAAATTCTTGTGGGAGTGTGCAAAACAGAGTACAAAACCTCTTCCTAGAATAAAAACCTGCCTCTTTTCCTCTGAGCACAGATGGCTGCTCTTTTTCAGTGCAATTCAAAGAATCTCTTTTGTATTAAATCACTCAGCTCCAACTGGACGGAAAGAAGAATCCATTGCCCTTGCACAGCCCGGAGCCAGGTATGCAGAGTACTCTTGGAAGTGAATGTTGGGCTGGAGGTAGGTAATAGGGGGAGTGAATTAATACAGGAATCCTACAGAAGTTCTCAGGTGAATGAAATGTCTCTTCCTTTTCTCCTCTAAATCTCAGTGAAAGCTTCTTTTCAAAATGGAACAAAAAGAAAAGGAAACATAAGGATTGCTCAAAACATTTGTCAAAGTAGCAGAAAACTGGATTCAACCCTAGCCTCTTTTTTCCAGCACAGAACATACCATGCCTGAATGAACAGGGAAAAGACTAATTCGCAGAGAAAAGTTAGTTCCAAAACTCCTGTTGTGTTCTCTCAGACTGGGAGGGAGCTCTATCCTTTTAAAGCATTGACTATTTAAGGCATTGATTATTTAGATACTAATTGATCCTAAAAGAGAGCAGATCCTGTAGTACAGCCCACAAGTGGAAGTCAATACTCCTATGATTCAAAGCCTATGTAAATAAATACTTAATATATAATCACAATGTGTGTAATATAAGGCCTGGAGTCTATCTATCTGTGAACTATGCAGATTCACTCTCCTGGGTTTGCATGGCAAGGTGTGGATAGTTGGGGGCTACAGGGGTGGCTTCTGTATGAAGCTGCTAGAAGTTTCCCCTATGTCTGATAGAGCCAAGACGGACCCACTGCTGGCCAAGGCCAAGTCATTAGGGAAGGTGGAGGTCCCCTGCAATAACTTATCTAAGAAGGGAAAAAAAAATGCTGGAAAACCTGCAGCAGAGAAAGGAGTGGGATGTGAGAGAAACAGCTCTGCAGACTCCAAGGTTGGTGGAAAGGAGGGGGAGAAGTTGCTTCAGGCACTAGAGCAGAGATTCCCCTTGCCCATGGTGAAGACCATGGTGAGGCAGGCTTTCCTCTTGCAGCCCATGGAGGTCCACAGTGGAGCAGATATCCACCTGCAGCCTATGAAGAACCCCATGCTAAGGGAAGTGGATGGGCCTGAAGGAGGCTATGACCCCATGGGAAGCCTGTGCTGGTTGAGGAGAGAGAGTAATAGAGCAGCTCTGATTGGCACCTGGTGTCCAGCCAGGGTCAACACACCGCATTCACAAATATTCTTTTCCTATTGCATTTCACATAGAATGGAACAGCTTCCAGGGAGGGATTGAGGGAGATTTAGCCAGTTGTCATTTGGACTATTCATCTGAACACAGGAGATACTTATTGTATCCTGTGCTATCCTACTTGATTAGACTAGACTAAAATATTCCATCGCAGTTTTCTGTTTACCCCTAAGACTTTTACTGGGGCTGATCTAGTAGCTAAGCTCTGAGACCACAATCAAGCAATACAAACAATAGTTATTCTAACAAGTCTGATGAGATCAATGCCTAGCTGCACAGGACTTACTGAATTTAAGAATTTCTGGTATTCAAGAAGAGTCCTTCAGACAGAAAGAAAAAAATCAGTAAAGAAAATGGATGGATTTGAAACAACTTCAGATGGGAACAGAAGTTCCTGTTATTAAGAAGTGTGACCTGCAGGTTGAGGGAGGTTCTCCTCCCTGGGGGGTACAGCAAAGAGCTGCAAAGATGGTTAGGGGACTGGAACATCTCTCTTAATGAGAAAAGGCTGAGAGACCTGGGGCTGTTTAGTCTGGAGAAGAGAAGGCTGAGAGGGGATGTGATCAATGTTTATAAATATGTAAAGGGTGGAGGTCAAAAGGATGGGGCCAGACTCTTCAGTGGTGCCCAGTGACAGGAAAAGGGGCAACGGGTACAAACTGGAACACAGGAAGTTCCACCTCAAACTCCTTTCCTTTGAGAATGACAGAACCCTGGAACAGGCTGCCCAGAGAGGTTGTGGAGTCTCTTTCTCTGGAGAGATTCAAAACCTGCCTGGATGTGATCATGTGAAACCTGTCCTAGGCGAACCTGCTTTGCCAGTGGGGTTGGATATGATGCTCTCCAGAGGTCCGCTTCAACCCCTGCCATTCTGTGATTCTGTGGAAAACCAGGTAGTAAACATCTGAAGTTTAGGGCAAAGTAGTTCATTCTGTGGATCTAGTCTTGCATCCCATACAAAAACTTTTCATGAAGCGCACTATGTATTCCATGACACTCATTTTGAAGTAATGTAGATCTGATGGGAATCTGGGTTTTCACCATCTAATTAAGAGCTTGACAAAGAAACACATCAGGTAATTTGCCAAATAAGACTTAAATGCCATCTCCAGGGGTACAACATAACACAAGGATGCAGTGATTCAACCACAGTACTGCAGGAGACATATTTAATAGGGCTGAAGTAATTCTTCACATGTCTCAGTGTTGGGACTCTTGTCTAGAGTTCTACAAGGAAGTTTGAATACAGGTGCAATTTTAAAATAATACTCCTTTTCTTATTTATATTACATATTAAGCAACCAACTACGAAACGTGAAGAGTTAGATCCTACATATGATTGAGTCAAAATTATTAAAATGCAGGCAGGGGCAAGCAGCAGAAAATCAGGACCCAAATATTCTCCATGACATGACATTATTATAAAAACCTTCCAATAGCTTATTACCACATCATTTAATTCATTTAAGACAACATAATTCTATTCACATCAGAGGACTTAATTAAGAATGACAGATTGGAAAAAAACAGGTGCCCAGATTTTTGGAGCACAATAACCATCACCATTTTCATTTGTGGTGTAAATGGTGGAGAGGGGAAATAGGACAATTACAAAAGCTACTCCACTAAGAATATCAATACTAAGGGAATATTATCAACACTTAGTATTTGTATTGCCTTCATAAGAAACTTTCTGGAAATCTTACACAGATACCTTCTTTAGAAAGACTCTGTTTGGTATTATTTTGTATTATTTTTCTTATTCAAGAGTTGAACTTCTCCAACACAGTACACAAAGACAGCAGAGGAAGATCTTACTTGCCCTGGCTTACACTGGAATTTTAAAAATCATATAATAACACAGACTTTACCAGATTTTTTTTTCCAGTTGACATAAGCCTTAAGTTGTAAGAATTTGATGAAGAATTCAGCAACTCTTTTCTTCCATAATCACATAATATGCTTAACTTGAACTTAAAATCAACTCAAAGTCAACATATTTATTGCATTGAAGTGTATAATAGAATGCAGCCTAACTACTTAACTGCCAGTGTAGAACTCTGTAGAATGGCTAAATATTCTTTTTTTTCCTCTTGTATAGTATTAGCTGCAGAAATTCTGACCTTACCTTTTGTATGCCTCTATGCTCCTCATTATTTTAAACACATACTTTAAAACTGCATCTGCAAGAAGGGCAAATACACTGGAAGGTCTGAACACCAAAAGGTAAGAGACTCAAAAATTAGTGATAATTATAAAAATGACGGCTACTGTCAGGTAGTATCTCTAAGGTCAGAAGTTCCATATTGAAACATTTGGCCCATCAATTCCCTCATTTCTAACACTCTGACATATAAAGGTATGTAGGTAACTAACGCTTTTTGCTGCATGTGAATGCACTTGGATGTAACAGCTGGAAACGTATGAAACAGGAGGATAATAATTTTTTCTTTAACACAGTAAATGCACAGAAGATGTATATTATGACATGCATTGACAAAAGCCAGGTGTATCCCACACTGAGATTATCACAATAAAGGCAGAAAGCACTCTTATACTTTCTTCACATTCAATCTTCCTTTGCCATACTTTGCCAGTGTTGCAGATGCAGTGTGCCCCCTCACTTCACTACTACACTTATGCAAAAGATACTCTACCTCAACAGCCAAAGTTTGGTCTAGCAGAAAAAACGGACTGAATCACAGTGGGAACTGTAATTAAGAGCTTTCTGGTATACAGGGTAAAAATTGAACTACTTGGCAGATACAACAGCTATCACTACAGAGTGATTAAATTCTAGCAAATGGTTTCTAACCATGTTTCTAATCTGATACAGTGCCGCTGTGTTAAAGGAATTAGTTTTCCAGTTGCAATTGTGTTTGAACAGAATTTCGTCTGGAACACCCATTAGAATACATCCTAAAAAGACAATAAATGCCTTTTTCAAAGTAAAACTTGATAGGCTTTATGTTTCTATTTTCCATTTTATATTTTATCAGCTGATACAAATTGATAAAGCACCTCTAAGTCCAGTGGAGACATCTTAATTTTCATCATTAAAGCCACATTAGGACTTTCTGTTTTATTACTTCCCCCTCCTAGTAAATAATATTAGAAGATCACTTTTTATCACAGATGATTACACGTGTGTAAAAAAATCTATCAGAGAAAAGGAAAAGGTAGGGGGATTTATGAGTTTTTTTTCTAGAATATCTAAAGACCTCCTTAGACCATCAGTTCTTGATCCTTCTTGAACTGGATATTTATCCCATGGTGCAGTTTCACTTTGTATTATCTACTTTATCAATCATTTTTCCTATGTTGAAACTCTGAATAAAAGTTTTTCATCCTTTTGAAAGAGAATAATTGTGACTTCAAACAACAAAGGGGTTACTGCAGAGCCAACCCTAGTTTTTCTGCTGGCAAAGAACATTCTCATTTATTAAATGCCTAGAAATGACATTGTTCTCTTAGTTAAACATAGCTAAAATACATTTTTTTTTCAACTGAATAAAACTAAAATTAAGGTCAAGATTCAATCTATTCAGTCCAGACTACAATAAGCAAGTGCTACAGTCTTCTTCTTCCTGAGCAGAGGTCACAGGAGCTTCATCTTTCCCTTTATTCTGTCACAATTCGATTCTGTAATTCCAGGGGCTACTTGCCCTTCACACAGCTCATTACACAGCCACAGGCTCCCTGCCAGCCATTAGCAGGGTAAGAAAGGCTGTTGCAGAAGGCTGCTTTGGAGGTGGTGGGTATGGATGCTTTGACTGTCTCTACTGTCTTTCATCTAAAGATCTTAGAATGCTTCGGGAACATTAAAAAAAAAAAGCCCTTCAAATTGCCCAAAACTCTGTGAGAGAGAAAATACTCTGCCACCTTCCAAAAAGGTGGGAGAAAGCTGTTTAATAGTCATTATCTTACAGGCTTTTGTATACATCCATGGTTCCAGTTAAATAATTCATTTCATCTGACTGCTAATCAGTGTAAAATTATGCACTGACAGGTCTGAAAAAGCTGCCACAGCCAGTCTTGTGGTACACTCTGAATGACATGGAAATGTGTAAAATAGGAGCCCAATGAAAACAAATCACACAAAAAGTCCCCTACCAAACAAAAAGCAATGTAAATAAAAAATCAAACTGCAGCCAACCAAACAAAAAGTCCCTACCCTCAAACCAAGCAAAAATACCCTAAAAATAAAGATCTCTATTAAACCAGAACAGCTTTGTGAGCTATTAGATTTCTCTCTAGTACTGTAGCTATAGCTATGAATACCAAAAATGTACTCCAACTGGTAATATATTGCAGAAGAGATTAATTTATTTAACAGGATTTAATTAAACAAAACACAATTAAAGCTGAAATTGCTGATTCAGAGAGCCTGAAATGTTTAATTTAATATACTTTGAGATCAATGAACCGCTGACAGTCCTGGACAGGACTTGATGCAGACAAAGCAGATCTTAAGTTCCTGCCTTTCAGGGAAACACCTCGTGTAGTCACCTTCAGAACGAGAAGCCACCAATTTACCTCTGAGTGCCCAGGAGCCCTTTGCCTGGCAAATCTGATTGGGATTGTCCCAGTTCATCTGCTCAAAGCAGCAGTCCCAGAAGCTGGGGCACAAAGTGCTGTTTAGCTCCACAGAAGGGAACACCAACATCTTAAAGCCACAAATGCTGGCGTCTGGACTGCAAGAGCTTCTGACCTTGCAGAGTTATCGGTGAGTTCATGTCTACTCTACTTGGTAAGCCAGATGAACTTAGGCACAGCTCTGACCATCTGTCCATCCTAGTCCATTGCTAGTATGCTGCCTGGCAAGGTTTTGCGCCAAAGAAACACTTGACCACTGGAATAGCACATACCACAAACTGCTTCCAACATACTGGGTTTGAAATAGCATGATATGTATGTACACGTGTATATATGTGTTTGTACATATGCATGGCAGAAAGGAAACTAGTATGTTTTACTATAGGACCGTTCGTTGCAAAAAGCCTAATAAAGGCCCAGGACCCAGTAAGTGCCATATATTTTGAAAGGTCCAGATCACACCATGTGGCCCCAGGACCAAAGAACAGACCTTGTATCTGCAGCCTCAAAGACAGTTTTGCAGTTCAGAAGCATCAATCACAGCATGCTCCCTGTGTTGTCCTGGAACAGCTGAAAGTCACAACCCATATAGATTTCACTGACGGTATCTATCAGCTAGTGTGAAACAGATACGGAACCCAATGTCATCAACAGATACTTTGTATGGGAGATTATTTTCTGAGAAAAAAAAACAGTTAGTCTCAAGATGGCATTCACTGAAAAGGGGAGCCGCAGGCTGGTCCTCAGTGGCTCTGTGCCTATGAGAAAAATACTCCCAGAAATTTCTCATAAAAGAAATTTGCTGTTCTGAAATCTGTTTGTTCTGTTTGCTCTATTGTTCTGAAAACTGTTCTGAATTTGTTCAGAAGAAACACAGTGGACACCAGACCAGGCACACACACAGACAGTACCTATCATGATTCCAGATGGGAGTAATATTTTTCCTCTACAAAACTTCTAAGACAAACCCTTTAAAACAGATGAAAGGAGAGGACAAAACCTGCAGTGGGAGATGTGAGTCACAGAGAGGAAACATTTGCATTTAAAAGCAGCATGCCATGCCGTGTAGTCTTTCACAATTGTGGGCTAAAACAGGCAGACAACAGCCAGTCCTGAGTTTCAGTGACATCCTGAGTTCAGTGATGGGGTAATGCAAAAACTGAGTCATACTGTCTGGAAGGTTACCTAGGGCCTCAGAAACTACATTCAGACTGAGACACTGAGCAGCTAAGAAAGCAGTTTAAGGGTAGTGTTGGCACAATTTACATTTTCGTTTTTCCACAGATTCACAGAATGATAGGTGTTGGAAGAGACCTCGAGATTATCTAGTCCAACCCCTCTGCAAGAGCAGGGCCACCTAGAGCAGGTTGCACAGGATGGTGTCCAGCTGGGCTTTGAATGTCTCCCTGTTCCAGGGCTTTACCATCCTCAAAGTACAGAAGCTCCTCCTCATCTTTAGATGGAACTTCCTATGTTCAAATTTGCATTTGTTATCTCTTGCCCTGTCACTGGCACCACTGAAAAGAGCCTGGCCCCATCCTCATGACACTCATCCTTTAAATATTTATAAAAATTGATAAGATCCTCTCTCAGTCTTCTCCAGATTAAAAAAAAAAAAACCAAACCAAAACAAACAAGTCTCTCAGCCTTTCCTCATTAAAAGAGATGTTCCAGTCCCCTAATCACCTTTGTAGCCCTTTGCTGTGCCCTCTCCAGCAGTTCCCTGTCTTTCTTGAACTGGGGAGCCCAGAACTGGACACAATACTCCAGATGAGGCCTCACCAGAGCAGAGTAGACGGGGAGGAAAACCTCCTCTAACCGGC